>JZKD02S1610363.1:8890-27884 GCA_000966675.3 Picea glauca
CAAATTATGACCCTAGAAAAAAACATGGACCTCATGCCGATGGTATTGTAGGTTCCACTGGTGTAATATCTGCAGACTCGATGACAAGCCACTTGAAGAATTTGTCTCTAAACCAGTCTGCTGGAGGGCTAGCTTCATCTATGTATTCCAACCATCTAAACCAGTCTGCTGGAGGGCTAGCTTCATCTGTGTAAAAAACCATTGTCGCAAAATGGAGACCATGTGTGTATCAATATGGTCGATGCGAAAATTGATGTAGCCACTCGATCTTGAGATTATAGTCTAGAAGCTCCTCCTCCTCCTCGGGAGACGAACTTATAGATTGAGAAACCAGAGCCACCGCCTTGTATTTTGAAAGGAGTACTCAAGCACTCTACCCACAATCCTAATGTTAGAGCCGCCCAAAACTACTCTATTGTTGAGGACCTGGGCCAAACCCCTTGTGCAATGTCTACTTTGGAGGTACTCTAGACATGTCCTTCACAAAGGAATGCCTTACTCTCTTCTTTAGAAGCTCTAGAACCCCATGGCTCAAAAGTTATCAAGTTTGACGTCATGGATGTGAAGCCTCACTTGCCTTACCATGTGGCTTTCGAAATCCACGTGGAGTACTCAAAGTATACTATCAAATGTGTAGATGTTGATGAAGGTGTTTCCACTTGCATGATGTCCCTGGTGTGTTGGAAAGCTCTCAGTTCTCTGACTCTTTCCAAGTCATCGAACATGTTGACTACTTTCAACGGTCATTCCTTCCACCCTCACGGTATTCTCCCTACCTTTCTAGTCCATTTAGGTGGGAAGACGATAGAGGTAGTTGATGTGCCTCTTGATTATAACTTGTTACTAGGATGTAATTGGACCTATGCTATGGTCGTTGTTGTATCATACATCTTCCATATGCTTTTCTTTCCTCATAAAGGGAATATCGTGACGATCGACCAATTATCCTTTTTGTACTCTAGTCCTAATGCATCTTTTCAACTATTGATCCCTGTGATCGACAATTGTCAGCCGAAAACTGAGAATATTAGTGTCAGAATGTATTATTCCCTTATGGGTACTTTCGAATTCTCGACACCAATTCACCACGTTTACGCCATGTCTAGTAGGCTCACTTCGACAGGGAGGTCCATTCCTTTACGCACTTCCTATTTTAGTGATCCGTGGACCCTACCTTCCCTGACTTCATCGTGTTAAGGTCAGTTGCATGCTGGCATGGCCATGCCACTATCGAAAACAAAGATTGCGTATCAAGTTGTTCTTGACTCTTCCATCGATCCTGATCTTGTTACCTCACCGACGGATAAGGAAGATCTTGCTCTTAGGCCTGTATGGGCCACTTCGTTGTCTTGTTCACATGGTTACCTAGATGATACTTTGCCTTCAGATGAATCCATCCTCAAAACCATGAATGGTTCCGATAGACCTTGGGATGATATGCATCATTGCTCTTATTTTCTCCCATATCTTGAAAGAATCGAACAAGATGACTTTCAGTCTACTTTGAGTGAGATAGTCCGTCATGCCATAGTTCCACTTGATACGCATGATATTTATGCTGAAGGAAACATGGTGAGTATTTATCCTACCATCACGATCGATATATCTCGTACCCCTGGCAAGATTGAGATCGTAAATATAGGTGTGGATTGTTCGCCAGAAGAAATGTTGATCTATGTAAAACTCTTCAAAGAATTTCGAGATGCATTTTCTTGGTCATATGAAGAGATGTCAGGGATCGACCCTCGTATTGTCAAACATGAGATTAGAACTTATCTGGATGCTAAACATGTTCGACAACATATTAGAGATGTGAATCCTTGGAAGGCCTCTGCTATTAAGGCAGAGGTGGAGAAGCTACTTAATGTTGGCTTCATCTACCCAGTTCCCTTGACTGAATGGGTATCCAACCCCTTTCCTGTGAATACAAATCAAGGAACTATCCATGTATGTATGGGTTTCACGACCTGAATAAGGCTTGTCCTAAACATAACTTCCCCACACCTTTCATCGATCAGATTCTCGATGAGTGTGCGAGAAGTGAGATATTTTCTTTTATGGACGGATTTTCAGGGTATAACCAAATCCAAATAAAACCTGAGGACCAACACAAGATGGAATTTATTTGTCCTTGGGGTACTTTTGCATACCGAAAAATGCCTTTCGGCCTTAAAAACACCAAAGAAACCTTCCAACGTGCCATGAATTTTTATTTTCATGATCTTAAACACATATTCGAAGCTTACATTGATGATCTTACTGCTCACTCTCACAAGAGAGTCGATCATGTTACCTACCTTTGGCTTGTTTTTGAAATATGCCTTTACTATAGAATCTGGTTGAACCCTCACAAGTGCATCTTTTGCGTTAAGTCTAGTCGTCTTTTGGGATTTCTAGTTTCCGAGACTGGGATCATGGTAGATCCACTAAAGTTTGAGGCAATACTTCAATTGCCTCCCCCACGAACAATTAGAAAACTTCAGGGTTTACAAGGGAAAACTAACTTTATACGTCGGTTTATAGTGAATTATGCCAATATCACTAAGGGTTTCATGCGTCTCTTGAAGAAAGACACCCCTTTTATCTAGGATGAGTGAGCCCAGGAGTCTTTCAATGCTTTGAAGAAAGCCTTGATATCGGCCCCTCTGTTGAAGTCTCCTAATTGCAATAGAGATTACCTTCTTTATATCGCCACGTCTGAGGAGACGATTGGTATGGTTCTAGTTCAGGAGGATGATGAGCTCCATGAACACGTCATCTACTATCTTAGTCGAAACTTAATTAGTCCTGAGCTTAATTACTCTCACGTTGAAAAGATATCTTTGGTTGTCGTTCACACAGTCCAAAGTTTACGTCACTATATATTGCTTTGTAAGACTACTATGGTTGTCGATGTCAATTCGTTTCAATACATCCTTACCAGGCATATCATAGGGGGGAAATATAATAAATGGATTCTCATTTTACAAGAGTTTGATCTCGACTTCTCTTTGGCAAAGTCCAAGAAATAACTAGTCTTCATGGAGTTAATATCTGATTTTCCACGATTAGATGAGGATGTTATCCATGTTGATTCATTTGCGGATGAACACATTTTCCTTGTCTCGTCATCTGAACCCTGGTATGGAGACATTATTCTCTATCTTCAAACCTTTAATTTCTCTCAGCATCTCTCACGAGATGACCGACGAAGTATTAGATACCACACTAAGAAGTATAGTATCGTCGGTGACACTTTGTATCACCGAGGAATATATAATATCTTGCGTCATTGTTTAGCTCATGAAGAGGCCGATTCAGTCCTAAACGATTTCCACAAAGGGGCTTGTGGTGGTCACCTATCTGGGCTTGCGACAGCCCAAAAAAATTTGCGAGTCGGTTATTTGCCTACTATCTTTAAAGATTGTATTGAAGTGGTTAAGAAGTGTCACCCCTATAAGGTGTTCACTTGAAAAATGTACTCACATCCATCCCCTCTTCACCCAGTCATTACCGTCAGTCCCTTCACCAAGTGGGGGGTGGACTTCGTAGATTGCAACCCAACTTCGGCTTGGGGGCATCAACACATTATTGTGGCCATCGAATACTTTACTAAGTGGGTCAAGGCCATGCCTACAGTGAAATTCGATGGGAAGACTGCATCCTTCTTCGTATTCAACCAAATTATCACCCGGTTTGGTATCCTGAGTGAGATTTTCACTGATCATGGCAGTCACTTTCAGAACAAGATGATGAAAGAACTAGCATCTAAGATAGGGTTTATACATGGCCATTCTTCTCCTTATTACCCAAAGGAAAATGGGCAAGTATAGGCCATCAACAAGTCTCTCAAGACCATTTTGCAAAAAACTGCCAGTCAAAGTAAGTCCGATTGACACATCATGCTATATCCCGCACTTTGGGCATACAAAACCTTGGTTAAGACTGCCATCGAATTTTCCCCTTTCCAGTTAGTACATGGTGTGGAGTTGATTCTTCTTATTGAATGAGAAATCCCTTCTCTTAAGTTGGCAGTCGCGCTCCTACCTAACACTTCAGATATAGAGTGATGCCTTGTACACCTAGAGAGTCTTGACGAGCAACGTCGGGACACCTTTACGACTATCGACATGAACAAAAAATGTGTCAAGGTCCAGTACGATAATTCTGTCTATCCTCGGTTGTATGATAAGGGTGACTTGGTCCTCTTGTATGATCAAGCCAAAGAACCACTGAGGGCAGGCAAGTTTAAACCCATGTGGCACAGTCCTTATATCGTGCGACGTGTTCTAGAAAAATGAGCCTATGAATTGGAAGATTGTGAAGGGAATATGTTGGCCGAGCCTAGAAATGGGCTCTACTTGAAAAGAGATTACGCTTGAGCCCTAGGCTTGGGTGAAACTCATTGTATACTAATGTAATTTAGTGTATATATATATTTTCTCTTTTCGTTTCGTCTTCATCTTGCTTATCATGTTTTCCCTTGGTTGGCAGATGTCAACGGAGTCTTCGGTCTACCTAGGATTCGCAGACCGAGCCAGTCGTCATACACAGAACTTGGCTTCTGCCGCTTGGGTGGTTTACTCACCCGAGGGTCTACTGGTATCTTCAGGTGGCGTATGCCTAGGGACATCCATGAATAATGTGGCCGAATATAGCGTCGTCATAGAACTTTTGTGTGATGCTATCTCACATGGTATTCACTCTTTAAAGTTTCACCTGGATTCCTAGTTAGTAGTATGTCAGTTGAACAACAGTTGTTGCGTGTGTGATCCTACCTTACTCCGATGATTCCTACGGGTACGTATTTTAGAACGACAGTTTGATTTTATTACATATTATCACATTCGTAGGAGTTCTAATCATGTATCCAATGCCTATTCTAATTACGTTTTAGATTGGTATTTGTCACATTACTAAAGAAAAGAAAACCATCACATCAATGTACGCATTGTAAAGTATAAGTAAATCCAAAGATCCATTTTTATATATTTCAAAAAATATGGTGTTTACAAGTACAAAATTGGGGCTAAAACCCTCAATACACATATACAACTAGTAATATAATATCCCATGACATCTACGCCTATGGCGCTGAATGTGTGTCATGGTAGAAAACCACATAATTTGTGAGATGCCGAAAGAGTCGTACCCATTCTCTAGGAACACCAACCATCTGTCGCTGCATAGCTTTAGGTAGATCCTCTACCTTAACCATAGGAATCCTCTAAGTCAAACGAGACAGGTTCCCTTGCACATTTTGTAGGACTCTCTCAGCTTCTCCTCCTGCCGCCTCGTCTCCCTGGTTCCTCCATCAATGTCGAGGAAACCCTTCTGGTCGTTGCGGACCCACGTCTGAGTTACAAAAGTGTCTGGTTAATACTTAAGCACCTTCCAAAAAAAGTTTTGTCCTATAATACAAAAATAAAAAAAATGAAATATTTAAAAACATTTTACCTATGTCACCATAGGCAGTCCCTGGTGGAAGTGGCATGTCTAGATCTCCTCTGAAGTCGATCCCCACATAGGGATAGTCATCCAGAGTGATGACTTGTCACTGCCACCCATAGAAGAAATCCTCGTTGTAGGGTATTGGAACCCTACCTCCCCTCTGCCATCTCATTACCTCCATCCATCGTGCCATGGTTGGATCATGAGGTCCTCTCGAAAGAATCTCAACTCTAGGTCCTAGACCTAGAACCCGCTCGAAAAAGAAACTGCATAGGATAGAGGCAAACCCAAAATTTCTCTTACTCCCCTGTTTGCAATCTGTCAACTCACCTTTCATATTGGTCAGTAGTGAGGTACACCAGTCATATACTGTGGGTCTCATACACTGTACTGCATAGAACATGAGCAGTCTCAATGCCTAGTGCAACGAGGTCGAACCTGTGATCCTGTTCAATACAAGCATGATGATCTTTAGGATGAGGTTATTTATTACACAGATAGGGAGTTGACTTCCCACCTTGGGAGTCCCTGCTACATAGTGGGCATCAATGTACTCCTTGATTTTCATCCCACTCCCTGATCCGCGTGATTTGAGGTTTACAACCTCTCCTCGATGTGATAGACTAGTTGATGTTGGCGATGCTCGAAGAATCACTGAAGCAGACCTATCGGTCCTCGAACCTAGATCCGCTCACAGGATAGTTCTTTAACCCCTTCGAGCCTAATCGGCTCTTTCGGATTCCTTGTTGGAATCTACTTTTCAAATTGATCCATAGGTCCTTTTTCACAACTCGCAACTCGCGAGTTCATGAGTTGAAACTCCGACTCTTCCTCCTCCGATTCTGCGATACCCAAAATGTCGATACGGGTATTCTCTGTCAGTGCCTTCTGTGTGTGACCACCGGCTAGGCTTAAATGCCAGTGCCTCTCGCAACTCGCCACTTCTTGAGTTGAAGGGTTGAGCTCTTGTGCTCTTATCTCGCAAATCCCTAAGACGCGAGAGGTCAATGGGTGTTGACTCCCTTCTCCTGGCGACGTGTATCCGCTTGTCTATTTCCCTGGCCCACCTTGTGGTTCTGCCACGTGTTTCCTTTGTGCCTTGGCTCTTGGCACTTGGCTACTTGGGAAGTTGAAAATGACTCCTTTCAACCTACGAACCCCCGAACACGCGATAGGCGATGGGGTTCCTGATCCAACAGTCCTCTCGTTCCCTGAATCCAACGACTATCTTTGCTCCTCATGATTTCATGACTTCGCGACTTGGAGCACCCAACTCTTGGGCTCTCACCCTGTGAACCTTTGAGTTCGTGAGATCCCTAGATCTCTACCACATATCCTCCTCCGATGGACGGTTGCGATTCTCTCGTGACTTCGCTACTCGCGAAGTTGAAGTACCTCTCTTTCTGACCTCCAATGTCTGAATCCCTGATATGGGTGATCTCACAACACGCTTCCTCCTTCTAACAGGCGGCTTAGATTCTTTCACAGTTTCACGAATTCAGGACTTTTGGGAAAAAGTCTCGACCTCTTATCCTCCGATATGCCAAAATGGTGAAATTCTGACATGTCGTCAACGCGGTTCCCACGATGGAACTTCCCACATTTTTTGAGTTTCAGACCTCATGAATTTGTGAATCCTGATGCTAAGCTATCGGTTCTTCAACCCATGAAACCCCGAGATGCAATATCGTGAGTGATCTAACGGTCCCTGTTGGCTTAGATCCTACGACCCAATTCCTCCTGAGCTTGCACGTAGAAAAAAACACCCACCGTAACCTTCTTGCTCCTCTGCAAGATCTGACGGCTTCTGGGACTTCCTAAATTCTCCACGGAGAATTGCAATCATCAATTTCCTCCTTGACGATTCTTGTGAAATGAACAAAATGTTCCCTTACGGAACTTGTGCTCCTACAAAACAATGTCGCTACACCTCCTTTCAACACTTTAAGGCACTAATTCTTCTTGAGTTTCTCTTCGTCAACTTCGAAGATCCTATCCCTCCTGAACTTGGTTGAAAATCCTCGAGTCCTTTGGGGATAATTTTTGCGCGCACTCCTTGCGATGATTCTGCAAATACTTCCAAGTATTTGAACCTCTTTGACTCTGCGCACTCCCTACGACAACAGTCTTTCAACAGTTTCACTCAGGTTGTAACTCTGAGACTTCGCTCGGCCTGCACACTCCTTGCACGGCTCCTGTGCTCAACTTGCACTTCTGTGAGAATGAGAATAGTGTTATCCCTTCTGAGCTTTCAGAGATTTATACTCTAAACCCATCAATGCACACCTTGCGAACGATTTCGATGCACTCCTTACGGGAAAACTCTTTCTCAGACAGAGAAACAATTGAAACTCATTCCTTACTCTCCCTCTCTTTAGATTTCAGACATTTAATATGAAATCATACATTCACACATCAAAGAAAATGCATAACAGAGAGTAAACAAGCATATATCAATCAACATGTTCAACACAGAAAGCAATTTGACACCATGAGTCTGAACTAAATGTCTTTGTATTAATCCATAACTTCTGTACATGGGGTTTCACTCTACATAGGTCTCTGCTTCTTCTCTCCTATGCTCTCTTGATTGATTATGTTTCTTATCTTGCTAATGTTACAATGATACAAGTGAGGGTGTCTATATCTGTTTTTCCTCCGGCTCCTAAAACTGTCTAATCTAGCAATTCAAAGCTACCTACTTACATTTACTAGCATAAATGCTACTTAGTCTTTCAGACGAGAGCGGGACGCTCAAGGTATGATTACAATCTACAAGTACACCTTTTCTTAATTGTTTCATTTACATTTGGCGTATCAAACTTCAAAACTTTCAAACAATTCATCATGTGCCAAAATGTGTTGGCGCTTGCCCCATGCTCACTTGATGTTGGCAATGCTCCTGCATCATACTCCCTTGCTTGAAAATTTTCATGGGCTCTTGTCCATGAGCTCTCGCATGGTCTGTCCATGCTTCTGGATCTCTATTTCATTTTCCCAGCTGGCATCTTCAACTGCATGTCCCTTCCACTTGACCAAATATTCAAAGTATTCCTTTCTCCTGGTCCTCTTACTAACTCTTTTGTCCAGTATGCTTTCCATATGTGGCTTCTCTGCAACTGGCATTTGTTTAGTCCATTGAACCTCTGGTTGTTCACTGTCTGCTCCAACTTTGTATGGGTACAAATCTGAGACATTGAATATCGGAGAAATTATGATCCCATCGGGTAATTCAATCTCATAAGAATTTGCCCCAAATTTATTTAAGATCTTACATGGCCCAATCTTCTTCATCTTTAGTTTTTTATATGTCCCCTTAGGGAATATTTCCTTTCTCAGATGTGCCAGAATGAAATCACCAACCTCAAATTGAAGTTGTTTCCTATGTTGATCTTCTCTGCACTTATATTCTTGGCTTGAGTTTTGCAATCGCTTCTTCACCTGGATGTGAAGTTCCTTCATTGCTTCTGCGAAATCCTCTGCACTAGCACTCCTAGTTGCATTCTGTTCTAAATCTCTCAATTCTGAAACTCCTCTTGGTTGCATCCCATAAACAATTTGGAATGGACTCTGCGTTGTGCTTCTATTGATTGAATCATTATAAGAAAATTATGCTTGTGGCAGAATATTGTCCCACTGACTGTGGTGTTCTGTCACCAAGCTCCTTAGTAAGTCTCCCAAACTTCTATTCACAACTTCTGTTTGTCCATCCGTCTGAGGATGATAAGATGAACTGAACGAAAAGTTTGTTCCCAACTTTTTCCATAAGGTTCTCCAGAAGTGTCCCACAAACTTGGTGTCTCGATCCGAAACTATGCTCCTTGGTAAGCCGTGAAGTTGAATGACTTCTTTGAAAAACAGATTCACAATGTGAGTTGCATCACTGGTTTTCTGACATGGTATGAAATGTGCCATCTAGAAAATCTGTCTACCACTACAAAGATCGATTCAAACCCTCTTTGTGTTCTTGGTAGCCCCAATATGAAGTCCATGCTTACTGCATCCCATGACCTATCAGGTATGGGTAACGGTTGATAAAATCTTACATTCTGCCTCTTTCCTTTTGAATGCTGGCAAATTCTACATATGTCCACGAATATTTTGACGTCTTCTCTCATTCCTGGCCAAAAATATGACTTGTTTAACTTTGAGAACGTCTTGTCATGACCGAAATGCCTGGCCAATCCTCCACTATGTTTCTCCTTCAATAGATTCTCCCTCATGGAGCATTTTGGAATACAAAGTTGATTACCCTTGAACAGTAATCCTTTCTGGATCATGTATTTTGTCCATTGACTCCTATCCCTGAGAATTAGATTCTCAGCTGCTTCATACGCCTCCTTAAAATCTAGATCATCTCTATACATGTCCTCGAGATCATCAAAACCCAGTGTTTTGACTCTGGACTCCTGCAACGGCAAACATTTCCTGCTCAAAGCATCAAGAACTTTGTTAGCAGTTCCAGAAATATGCTTAATTACAAAAGTAAAGTTCTGCATGTATTCAACCCATTTTACATGTCTTTGATTCAACTTCTCCTGTTGAGTCACAAATTGCAAAGCATGATTGTCACTATATAAGACAAACTCCTTCGGGATTAAGTAATGCCTCAATTTCTTCAATGCCTAGATAATAGCATAGAACTCCCTGTCATACGTGGATTATTTCACTTTCGATTCATTCAGCTTCTTGCTGAAGTATGCTATCGGCCTGTCTTCTTGGCTCAAGACTGCCCCTATTGCAAATCCACTTGCATCACATTTTACCTGAAATGTCTTTTTGAAATCCGACAACACCAAAATTGGTTGTTCCGTGATTTTATTCTTCAACAAATTAAAACTTTTCTCAGCCTCTTCTATCCAATGAAAAGACTTGTGTCTCTTATTCATTGTGTCCATCATTGGTGCACTAATCCACTGAAATTCCTGATGAACTTCCTATAGAAACTAGCCATTCCATGAAAACTTCTCACCTCAAATATACTCTTTGGTGATGGCCAATTCTTAATTACCTCCACCTTATCTGGATCCATCCTCAACTTATCTGCAGATATAACAAAACCCAAATAAATGAGATTTTTCTTCATGAATGAGGATTTCTTCATGTTTATCAACAACTTCTCTCGCTGTAGCCTCTTCATCACTGTAGCCAAATGTTTCAGATGCTTTTCCTCTGTTTTATTGAAAATCAATATGTCATCAAGATACACAATGACAAATTTCCCGATGAACTCCTTCAGGACTTCATTCATCAACCTCATGAAAGTACTTGGCGTGTTTGTTAAGCCAAAGGGCATAACAAGCCATTCATACAACCCTTCATTGGTCTTGAAGGATGTCTTCTATTCATCACCTTCTCTCATACGAATCTGGTGATATCCACTTTTCAAATCAATCTTTGAAAAAAAATTGGCCCCACTCAAGCAATCCATCAAATCATCCATTCTTGGCAATGTAAATCTGTACCTGATGGTTATCTTATTAATTTCTCTTGAGACAGTATACATCCTCCAGCCTCCATCTTTCTTCGGACTAATCACTGTCGGAACAACACATGGACTCAAGTTTTCTCTAACCAACCCCTTGTCCATTAAGTCCTGGACCTATCTTTTGACCTCTTCATTCTCCTGTGTCGTCAATCTATACGCTTCTTTGTTTGGTAAAATATCTCTAGGTATGAGATCAATATGATGACTCACACTTCTGATTGGTGGCAACGAATGAGGTAGTTCGTCCACTACTATGTCAGCAAACTCTTCCAACAGTTTCTGAACCTCTTCCAGTAAATCATCTACCCTTGTACTAGTTAAAATGATTTTAGGCTTCCTGACCACAATGAATTGTGGTTCCTCCTTCTTGTTAACCTCTGTAAGAAGTTCCTTCCCACTCATGAGAAGTATAGTGTTGCTTACTTCAGGCTTCACCTCTTTATCTTTGATTGGAAGCAACATGCGAGTTCTCCCATTCTTCTTTAGGGTGTATGTGTTCTTCCTCCCATCATGAATCACATTCCTGTCATATTGCCATGGTCTACCCAGCAATAGATGACAAAAATCTAGGGGAATAACATCATAGAGTATTTCATCTTTATACCCTCCTATTTTAAACTCAACTAAACATTGTTTCGTGACATTTACCTGATGTCCTTTATGTAGCCACGAAACTCTGTATGGGCTTGGATGTTCAATCGTCTCCAACTCCATATTTTCTACCATCTCTGTAGAAACGAGATTATCTGTGCTACCACTGTCCACGATGACTTTTCATACCCTGTCTTTGGTTTTGCAAGCAGTCTAAAAAAGTATGTTCCTTTGGACCAAACTCTCCACCTCCTTCTCTGGTGTTAAGAGAACTTTTCGCATCATCAGTGATCTTCCACCTTCAGCATCCTCTACCTCAACATTCCACCTTTGTGCTTCGGCAATGTGAGTCTCACCACCTTCTTTCTTCTTATCTGGACATTCATAATATTTGTGTCTGACCTTTCCGCATGTGAAGCATTTCACCACTCCACCTCTTCCTCTTCCTCTATCTCTGGTACGAGGAAAAATGTTTCCATCGGCATACTGACCTCTCTGTTCGGTATGTTGCTCTCTCTGTGAACTTCCACCTCTCTCAGTATGAGTCTAAGGTTTCTTCCACTCTTCCTTGGGTTTCTGATTTCTATCCTGGGCACCTAATTTACCTCTGGGCTGACTTTTGCCTTGGCCTCTTTGACCTTGCTTTCGGCTCAGCTTTTCTTTAGCTCTTAGAGCCATCTGATAAGCATATTCCACCGTTCGGATGGTCATCATGCTCATCTCATCCTGAATGTCGTATCTCAGACCATTCATGTACCTAGCAACTTTTTCATCGTCACTTTCACGATGACCTGCCCTGATGTTCAGCCTGTAGAATTCTTCAGTATATTCCTTCATTGTCATCAGCTTCTGTCTCAAATTTTGCATTCTCTGAAACAAAGTAATTTGGTAATCCCTGGGAATGAATTTTTCCTTCATCTTCACGATCATCCTATCCCAACTCTTGATTTTTTGCTTGCCTTTGCAGTGTCTGTCAGCTTGTAGTTCATCCCACCATAATGTTGCATGTCCTTTAAGTCTTTTGACAGCATGTTTGACCTTTTTGTCTTCCTCAACATCTTCACAGTCAAAATATGTGTCCAGAGCTCTAATCCAGTCTAGAACCTCTTCAACATCCCGATTTCCTTCATATACTGGAATGTCCATTTTTTCCTTAGCAACCATTCTTGCAACAACCCTAATCAGGCGTTCATTTGCTGCATCTTCTGCTGTGACTTCTTCTCCTTCATGTCCAGCTTCATTTTCACTTTCAGACTCACTGACATCTCCAACACCAATTGTGCATCTCTGTGTTGTCTCCATCTCCACGAGTCTGGCACGTATGTCACGCATCTCTCTTTCCATGGCCGGATTTGGCACCTACCTACCCCTTCCTCTTGGTATTTTCCTTTCCTCTGGCGGATCGGGTGTTTGCCTGTCTCTTATTCTCGGCGGCATGGCTGAGATTTTCTTTCTAGCTTTACCTGTCTGAAGTATACAAACAGAGTCAAGCTATGATACCACACTGACGCAGACCTATCGGTCCTCAGACCTAGATCCACTCACAGGATCTTTCTTTAACCCCTTCGAGCCAGATCGACTCTTTCGAATTCCCTGCTAGAATCTACTTTTCAAATCGATCCATAGGTACTTTTTCACAACTCACAACTCACGAGTTCATGAGTTGAAACTCTGACTCTTTCTCCTTCGATTCTGCGATACCCGAAATGCTGATTTTTCTCCATCCCCCCTTTATTAAATGCTTAATTAAATTTTAGTCCTCATATCCTACTTAGACCTAGGATTAGCAATTTGTTTTTTAAGGGAAAAATTATAATTAATAACTTTACTCATACATAATTATTTTAAGGATGACCATGTCAAAGTAAGATATTGTTTTCTAGGAACCCAGGTTCATTGACTCGTGAGTGTTAAAAATCGCAACGTGCCCCTCAGGACGCACTACGTGCTCCAAGGGTGCCACTCGCCCTTTTTCATGTTTCATTTATGCGACGTCTCGTTCAATATGCACTATGTTCTCCAAGGGTGCCACTCGCCTTTTAACTGATTTTGGTATTTTTCCAACCCTTGGAGTCAATAATCCATTGGGAGACCTTGTGGGAGACTAAGGGCCTCTAAGGAATAAGGAACTTGCCTTATTGCGCGCCCCTTAGAATCTTCATCAGTGACTGTCTTAGTCTTCCCTCACGAAATCGTGGATCTCTCGAACTAGGAAATTGTGAACGTACAATTCAAGCCACGGAGGGAGTGCTATTAGGTTGTGGCAGGGTTTTTTTCACACCTCTCCCTCAATATTTCTGGTTGCTATGCATGGCCTCTTTACTCCTAATGTGAGTCTGATTAGAAAGCAATTGAAATCCTGCAACCATCAACAAAACATGCCAACGATCCATAAAAACATCATAATATACCCAGTCATATCTCACATATGTAATAACATAAATACTCAAACCATATACAGTCCACTCCCTGAATCGATCCAGAGTCCAAGAAGGTCCATCGATGCCATCAACATCCTCAATCTATCAAGACTCCTGCACCCTCAGGAAAAACTAGTCAATAACACTTGTCTATACATAAATAACATAACATAACATCATAATCCACAATATCATCATTAGAATCCATAAGCGAGGCAGAAAATCATATAATGAACTGGATCACTTGCATGCAAGTGTCCTCTAAGAATAAGTCACATCAGGTGAGCACAAGAGAGGGATGTTACATACACCCCCTCTTGTTTTAAAATTGATCCAGAAGTTTCACTATACACAAGTGTAGAAATAAAGTATCTGACAATATCTAAATGTCTAGCTATTAAAAAAAATGGAAACTACGGATGCCTATCATGTGCATCCTCCCAGGTAGATGAGTGTGGACTATAATTGTCCCATTGGAATTTAAGCTGATCGATTGTTTGACGTCGGAAATGTCGGATGCGATGGTCCAGAATGCGTATTGGCTCTGTCGTGAGCGCACCCTCGTCCGACATCCGCCAAGAACTCATGTCAATCACATGCGTACGATCACTGACCTAATGTTGCACATAGATACAAGATAAACATCGCAGGATGCCTCAATGAATAATGCACGACTAGACATTAGGCCCTTCATAATTATGGTCACGTGATGCGCATCGACAAAACCCTTTTGTCGGTCTGTGCTTCTTCCAACCCTTTTTCTTATCGTTTGTATTTTTTCTTCCATTTCTTGGATCGCTTCAAGTCCTACCAGGACCCCATCCTTGATTCTATCCTAGCTCAAAGGAGTACGACATGGTCGCCCATAGAGAAACTCAATGGTGCCATCTTAATGGTACCTTGATGGTTGTTGTTGCACGCAAACTCGACCAGCAGGAAGAACTATTCCTAGCATTTATGTTGGTCCAACACACACATACATAACACAACCTTCCAAATTTGGTTTGTTCCTTCGGTCAGCATGTCTATCTCAGGGACATGTTGTACTAAAGTTTAGTGGTGTTCCCAAGGCCTCTTGGGAACTCATCCAAAATCGTCTTACAAATAGAAATTCCCTTATCGAATATGATTCCTTTGGTATGTCTCGCAGTCTTAATATATCACTGATAAAAACTCTAGCTACACCTGGTGCCTAATGCGTCATACGCACAACGAAAAAATGTGAGCTCTTCATAAGAGTGTCAACTATCGCGAAAATCGAGTCGTGCCTCCTAGTCATGAAAAAAAATTCCGCAATGAATTCCATCGAAATGACCTCCCATTTCGATTTCGGAATAGTGTGTGGCTGTAACAATCTTGTCAGATGTCTAATTTCAGCCTTCATCTACTGACCTTCTAGACATCTCGCCATGCAGTTGACGATGTTCGCTTCATCCCTTTCGAGAAGAATAAGGGTTTAAGGTATGTCCTCATCTTCGTGACTCCAGGATGAGCCATGTACACAACTCTATGAGCTTTGTTTAATATCAAAATTCTCAATTCGTCGTTGGGCGGTATGTAAATCTGGTTATTATATCTCATTAATCCATCATTTTCCACAGTAAATCACTCAAATTTTGGTACCAACATGGTGTTTTGTCTGATAAACTCCTTAACCTCTTGATACTAGTCATCGTCGTGTTGTAAAGTTAGAATATTTTCACGTAGATTCGTCTGAAGAGGTATCACCGAAAATATGCATGGTCTCTAAATCAATGCATCAGCCACGTTGTTCACTATTCCTTTTATGTAGGTAATCTCGAAATTGTACTCACTAAGCAGTTCCGAACAACGCCTTTGTCGCGTGTTAAAGTCACTTTGCGTAAAAATGTGTTGCAAACCACAGTGGTCCGTTTTTAGTTCGAATGTTCATCCAATCAAGTAGTGTCTCCACACTCTCAGGGCATACACAATGGCTAATAACTCCAAATCGTGCATCGCATAGTTCTGCCCATGCTTTCTTAACCTTTTCGAGATGTAAGCGATCACTCGATTGTCTTGCATCAAGACTCCACCTAATCCTTCCTTGGATGTGTCAGTGCATACCAATAATTCCTCGTCCATGTCAGGGACCTTTAGTATCGACACTGTCATCAACATCTCCTTGATCCTTCAAAATTCTTCCACACATTTCTCGTTCCAAAAAACTTCTTGTTTTTATTTTGCAATTCCATAATCATATTTTCTATCTTCGAAAAACCCTCGACGAACCATCGATAATATCCTGCTAAACCCATGAAGCTACATACTTCTGGGACGTTCATCGACACAATCCATTCCATAATAGCCTCTACCTTCACTGGATCCATTGTGATACCTTCGTCGGAGATAACATGCCCTAAATAATGAATCCTCTATTGGTAAAAAGAGCATTTCGACAGTTTCCTAAACAATTTGTTCTCTCATAGACACTGTAGTACCAAGCACAAATGTTCATCATGTTCTTCCATCATCCAATAATATATGAAAATATCGTCAATGAATACTTGTAAAAAATTGTCCAAGTATTCGCAAAACACCCCATTCATCAAGCTCATGAATACCCCCGAGGCGTTTGTTAGTTCCAATGGTAAAATGGTAAAATTGTAATGTCCAAACCTCGTCTTGAACGCAGTCTTAGGAATGTCTTCCTCCTTGATCCATAACTGGTGATACCCTGATTTCAAGTCAATCTTCGAAAACACCATCGTGCCCTTCATTTGATCAAACAAATCGTCTATTCTCGGCAATGGATACTGGTTCTTGATCGTTTCCTTGTTCAACTGACGGTAGATAATGCAGAGTCTCCATGCCCCATCCTTCTTTCATATGAAAATAACAGGTGCACCCCACGGTGACACACTTGGACGTATAAGTCCTAGGTCCAACAACTCCTTTAGTTTCATTTTCAACTCCTGTAAATCAGGGGTTGACATCCGATAAGGTGTTCTTTCTATCGGTTAAGTCCCAAGTTTTAGGTCGATGGTAAATTCCAATTCCCTCTTAGGTAGCAACCCCGGTAACTCCTCTGGAAATACTTCTGCAAATTCTCATACTACGGGAAGGTTTTCTAATCCTTCCACCACTCCCTTTTCATTCAACGCAAGGATCACATATATATTGCATCCCTTGCGCATGCTCTTTCATAGCTGTAGGGAAGAGATGAACCTTAGGGAAACTCCCTAGTTTCTTCCTACAATCACACGTCTTTGTCCCTCATCATCGACCAAAATCAACCATTTCATCTTACATTTGAGTATTGCCTCATGCAATTCCAACCAATCCATACCGATTACTATGTCATAATATCCTAAGATCATGACGTACAAGTTGGTCTTTGTGATAAAATATCCCAGGTTAAGGCTACAACCCGTAAAATTTCCTCCAACCTTCAACTTTTCTCCTAAATCCATTTCCTCGTAGCTAAACTCGTCATGTTCGACTTCCTTTACCTTAATTATTTTTAGCGTTGCACTAGAAATAAATCTCTCTATAGCACCTAGATCTATAAAAAAACTAAAGGTCTAGTTAGCAATGGTACCTAACGTCTCGAGCATAGTAGACTAGTGCTCAGCATGACAGTTATTCATCGTTGCATGAATCCGATGGGCCTTTCCCAAATCTCCTACTATGGTGGGTCTGGCTAATACGACTTCTATGGCCCTCTCAACTGGGTAGTCACGCTAGTAATGTGGCTCTTCACATGTCCAACATTCGGTCTTTGTTCTAGTTCTCCTAGCCCCTGAAGTAGAATTTGATGGCCCACCAGCCTGTAACCCTGGTCTGTTCTGCTGAACAGGCCTGAACTGTTGCTACTGTGGTCAACGTTGTTCCTAGTTTTGTGGTCCTCTATAGGGAGTCCATGGCTGAGGCACCGATCACCATGGTCTAGTGAATGTGGATCCTCTCAGAGTGCCTCGATACCCTGGTGGATGTCTAGCTGGTGTCTAATGTTGCTGTGCACCAGATGTTGCCTGTCTTGTCGGTCTCGCCAGAGTCCTTCTCTAACTCCCGCTGATGAGCTCCTCCTCAACTATGAGGGCATTCTGGACAACATCATGCAATGTCTGAGGCATTAAAATACTCACTTTCACACGAATGCTAACATTAAGGCCGAATACAAAATTGTTAAACTTAAGCTTATCGATGTTCAGATGTGGAGCATACTGAAGCATATCCATGAAGCGGGCCTCATACTCGGGCATCATACGATTGCCCTGTCACAAGGTGTTGAACTCATTGAGCTAATGCTCAATGAATTCCTCCAATGGATACCTCTCTTGGAACTGCTCCTCAAACAGTTCCCATGACACGTATTCGACGACCATGTTCAGTTGTGGTAGGAGTGTCTTCCACCATAGCAGAGTGCTCCCCTTCAGCTAAAATATTTCCATGTGGACCTTTATGTTGGAGGTATAGTCGTGAAGTGCAAAGAACATCGCCATATTCTCTAACCATGCCTCAATGACTGCGTTGTCCGTGGCACTAAAGAACTCGGGAAACTATACCTTCTCAAGTTCTCGGTGAATGCTACCAGTACCGGCTAGGGCGGGCGGTGGACCCTCAGGGGGTACCGATGCCCTAGCCTCATTGTTTGCACTCTTTTCGTCACTGTGTGAGCAAAAAGTGAGTGCTTACATGCCCAGTTGGTCTCTGCTAGGCATGACAGCTGTGAAGTAAAAGGTTAGAAACAAAACAACAAAGCTATTAACAAGAATTAAACAAAAACTAAATGGAACTATGAGCATATAAAAGAAATGAAAAATAAATACAAATGGACCGATATCACCAATGTATAGCTTGATCTTATTGATGAAATCCAAAGACACACAATGGAGAAAGAAGACTTGGGTCCCTTCCCTCTCCAATGGAAGGCTCTTGAGGCCCTCAACTGATTGCTCTCCTTACAAAGAAAAGGTGGAAATGTGGGTAAAAGAACTCCAAGCTTGTTCACTCAAGAGAGGGGTGAATAGCTTATGAAATGCAGCCTACAATGTGTGTTGCCAAAGAATGAGTCCTTAGCAATCTCAGCAGCATAACAATACAA
>JZKD02S1610363.1:41483-54813 GCA_000966675.3 Picea glauca
CGGACAGATCTGGAGGAGTGACTGCCCGCTCAAGCAAAAATTATTTATCTGGCCCTTACTTGAAAACAAAATTTTATTGTGGCCGAATTTACAAGCGCGGGGATGGTCGGGGCCCAGCATTTGTTGTCTCTGCAATACAAATAATGAAACAACAACTCACCTTTTCATAGAATGCCCTTTCACCAGAGCCATATGGCATTTTTTAACACCGATTCGTCTGCAAACATCAAATTGGACAGGTAACAATCTCTCTCAGTGTTTTCAGATTTGGATGTGGGCCTCAAAGAACCAGCTGAAGCTCCCAATACTTCTCTGCTGGCATATTTGGAAGCACAGGAATGAAGCATTATTCGATGACAAGACACCTTCCACACATAGAGTGGCCAGCGTTATCTTTGCCGAGATGGCCGTGAGTGGGAAGCAGACACCGATCACAAAACCATGCAGAGTCATCTTCAACATCCCTCTAGATAAAGTAGTGGCCTAGTTCGACGGAGCAGCGCAACAGGATGGCCTATTATGCGGGGCGGGCGGGATGATCACTATAAATCCCAAGACTTGTTTCCGGTGGACACTAAACTGTGGGACTGGATCAAACACAAAGGCTGAGCTCTTGGCAGCGTGGGCGTCTTGTATTCTGGCAAGCCGATTACACATCAATGAGCTCCTATTGCTTGGTGATTCCAAGCTCATTATCGATTGGCTAAATGGACGTGCCGACTTCCATGTTGTGGACCCGGCGAGCTGGAAGGAGCGAACATGTGAAGCGGCTCAGCAGATTCATCATCTCACTTCTTCTCACATTTACAGGGAGGAAAATATTGAGGCGGACGTGCTCTCAAAAAAAGCATTATTTTTGCCTCCGGGTCACATTAGCTATACTAGATGGGAAGAAGGTAATGAGGGACCCTCCTTAAGGATCCTCCTTTGAGAGGCTCTAGCCTTGAAGGATGCCAGTCCATGGGATAGATTGGTCACGTTGTGATCAGATACAACCTTGAACAGCTTGGATCGTATTGACACATAGGCATACAATTTTGTTTTTCTTGTGATAGACCAACCATTTAGCATTGTACACATTCATATCCTTTTGAATATAAAGCGCATTTTTCTCGTTGAAAAAAAACATGAATTAGTTCTGAGTGTGATATTCCTATAACCATAATATTAACAACAAAATTAGATAAGGAAGAGACGAGTTGTTTAATTCCATTCACTACTTCCAAGCCAATATTACACAACTAAAATAAGGTATGGTTTATAGGTAAACTTTTAATCTAAAAATCATTTTAAAAGGTAATTTTGAATGGAAGTATAATTTTAAACTAGATGAACTTAAAATACAAACAAATTCAAATTCTAAGGTAAGGCATATATTATTTATGATAAGGTGTTTATTTTTGAATAAAAATACCAGTGTGGAAAAATCAAGTAATGGGAAAATTGAAATTTATTGACGAAGACAACTGTCACCAAAAGATCGTTGGCAGTTAAGTTTCTAGAACGTCTGGGTTGGGTAGCATAAATTAACACCAACATTATTAATATTCCCCATATCCATAAATTCAATGTGTCTATTAATCTCATAATATCACAAGACATTTGATTTTTTTTTGGATAAATTGAAATGCACATATCTGTGGGTAAAACGCTAGAAAGATAATTAAAAGTATGAGGGTAAAACTGGAAGTCAATGAAGACTGTGCACGAGGTTCAGGGCACATTTATATCAGTCTGAGAGTGGAGAAAAAGGGGGAGTGACGAGCGTAATTGGAGGACTGCACTTAGTAATTTGCATGCCAATGTAAGTTTGAGTGGGTAAAACACAGAGCAATTAAACTCAATCTCCGAGTTAATGGAGACCATTAGTTCGCTGGCAAGGACGGAAGATGAGTCTAGGAGGCCACGAATTCACATAGTTAAAGTTAGCAGAGTATAAAAATATCCCCGTGGGGCGCGTTCACTGTTGAATCTCTACTCAATCTGAAAGTCAGAATTTGAATAGCAAAAAGGCGGTGTTGTTAGGATCAAAATGAAATCTCTTAGCGCCTTCCAAACATAAGAGTTTAACACTGAGGAGGATTAAAAAGAACGCAAAGTGAATTTTTTTTGTGCTGGGAGATTTTTTTTAAATGGAAGGCTGTGTACTGACACCCACCATCGCAAAGAATTCGTGGTGCATAAGATGTAAAATACAGTGATAAATCATGCCCCTCAAATTAAAAGTGCTGAGCATATCGCTGCTCATCAGGCTAGGCAACAAGAGGAGGTGTGGAGCTCCTGGATGAAGGGGATTACTATATAATAATAGAACGATGGGCAAAATATGAATAGGAAAATCTCTCACCAAAACGGTCCAACAAAAATGCAGAGAGATAATGAAACCTGATCTAAAACTCAGAGGAAGGTACATTCTCCCAGGAAGGTGATATCATTGTGTTTTTGTTCCCAACGTTGGATTAAGGTAAAAAATTCCCCAGATAGCATCAAGACAAGTTGATTGGGTTTGAGTTAAGAAGAAAATTCGAACGTCCTCCCAATTCACCCAGCTAGAGAGGGAGGGCATTCGTTGACTTAAGAATTCATTTAAAAACCTCCGCCTTCATAATTCTAGATTCCAATCTGTCTAAGGGTTGGAAGTAATGCCTTTACCCGAATGGAGATGGCTCAGAAACAATTGAAGAAACTCTAACTTAAGGATTTTTTTTTTAAATTGCCGCTAGGTACCAGATCATTTTCAAAAACCAAAGAATTCGAGGTTCAACCACACAAAAAGGGCAAAGGTTTCAAAATGGAATTAATTCTCAAGAAAAGACTTGAAGTGCACAGACAATATTGCATGCAAATTTAGGCACATTATCTTTCTTCATTTTAGATCAAGTACCAAGTAAATTCACCCACTACAGTTCCATAATCCATTACAAATTCATCAACATATAAATCTATGTGCAAATTCTAACTAATTTTACAACTGCAAATTTTAAATGTCCAACGCTTATACTACAACCAACTCCTGCTTGCTAACCCTTGAGACCTCACCAACACCTCCCATCTAACGCTAGGGGTGCTCCACAAACCATAGAAAGCTAGTTACCATCTCACCTCGCAAGATCGAGATACCACTCTTTTTTCAAGCTAGGTATCCCAACTATCATAAGAAAAATCAGTCAAGAGAAAAAATATGGAAGCATAACCTTACACATACCAGTCATGATCCCTTCCTCATCTCCATTTCTTTTATAGACTTCACTTAGTGTCATTTTTCCAAAATGCACATTAAATTCTTTTTATTAAATTTTTATTGGGAAAATATTCCCCCCCGTACACTTGTCACCCAATCCCTTAGTTGCACTAGAAATTAATTTAATTAATTAAATTAATTTGTCAATTTCCCTCACCCACCTAAAATCGTTCCTAAACACGCTCCTCGTTGTCCCTTTATTCTCTCAATTTCCCTTAATTACTTAATCCTTTATTAAAGCTTAGTTGAATTTATTTAGGAAATTTCTCTAGTATAGATTCCTTTCTATGTTCCACATTCCTTTTGCATTTAAATTCCCCTTTTTGTCTAAGTTCCAAATTAGCATGTCTTTGCACATAACAATTAATTAATTTTTAGGTAAATTATTTCTCCTTTAAATTCTTAAATTGATTTTTCTCCATCCCCACTTTATTAAATGCTTAATTAAATTTTAGTCCCCATATCCTACTTAGACCTAGGCTTTAATTTCAACTAGGCTTAGCAATTTTGTTTTTTAAGGGAAAAATTATAATTAATAACTTTACTCATACATAATTATTTTAAGGATGATGATGTCAACATAAGACACTGTTTTCTAGGAACTTAGGTTCATTGACTCACTAATGTTAAAAATCGCTACGTGCCCTTCAGGAAGCACTATGTGCTCCAAGGGTGCCACTCACTTTTTTTCATGTTTCATTTATGTGACGTTCCCTTCAAGATGCACTACGTGCTCCAAGGGTGCCACTCACATTTTAACTAATTTTGGTAGTTGTACAACACTTGGAGTGAATACTCCATCAGGAGACCTTGTGGGAGACTAAGGGCCTCCAAGGAATAAGGACCCTTCCTTATTGAACACCCTTTAAAATATTCATGAGTGTCTATCTAATTTTTCCCTCACGACATCGTGGATATCTCGAACTAGGTAATCGCTAACCTACAATTCGAGCCATGATGAGAGTGCTAGTAGGCTGTGGCAGGGCTGCTGCCATATCTCTCCATCAATATATATGGTTTCTATGCATGGCCCCTTTACTCCTAATGTGAGTCTGATTAGAAAGCAATTGTCAGCCTGCAACCATCAATGAAACATGTCGACAATCCATAAAAACATCACAATATACCCAGTCATATGTCACATATGCAATAACAGAAATAGTAAAACCATATATAGTCCACTCCCTGACTCGATCTAGATTCCAAGGAGGTCCATCGATGCCATCGACATCCTCAATCTGTCAAGAGTCCTACACACTCAAGTGAAACCAGTCAATAACACCTGTCTATACATAAATAACATAACATAACATCATAATCCACAATCTCATCATCAAAATCCATAAGCGAGGCAGACAATCATATAATGAACCAGATCACTTGCACGCAAGTGTCCTCTAAGAATAATTCACATCAACTGCGCACAAGAGTGGGATGTTACACTCCAAAAAAGGATAATACATGGAGGATGTGCACAGATAACAAAGCAATCAATAAAATTACCATCTGAGGCATTAGGATCCTCACCTTCGCACGAATGTTGACATTAAGGCTGAACAAAAACTTGTTGACCTTGAGCTTCTCAGTGTTCATATGTGGGGTGTACCTAAGAAGATCCATGAAATGGGCCTCATACTCAGGAACTGTACGACCTCCCAGTCATAAGGTGTTGAACTCATTGAGATGACGCTCAATGAATTCCTCAGACATATACCTCTCCCGGAACCGTTCCTCGAACATTTCCCATGACACGTCTTCGACGACCATGTTCAGTTGTGGCAGAAGCATCTTCCACCATAGAAGAGCACTCCCCTTCAGTTGAAAGACCGCCATGAAGACCTTCATGTTGGAGGTGTAGTCGTGAAGTTCAAAGCACATCTCCATGTTCTCCAACCATGCCTCGGCGGTTGCGTCGCCCGTGGCACCCAAGAACTCGAGAAACTTGACCTTCTTGAGTTCTCGGTGAATGATACCAGTACCAGCTGGGATGTGCGGTGGAACCTTAGGGGGTACCGATGCCCTGGTCTCATTAACGGATAATAAAGGCCTATGACATCCTCTGAAAGGACCTCATCAACCCAACCACATACCCCACAACTATCTGTTCTTATCCGAGGACTTGTTCTTTTCCTTGGGGGTTAGACCCCTCTGGCGTGGATTCTAGTGGAGGCGTTGCGCCTCCTCCCCTATCACCACATCGTCTGCCTCTGTGACATCCTCTAACCCTGATTACCTACACGAATACAATCCAAACTAATTAGTGATAAATTATAATCAAGTGTTTATACAGTGGAAGGCGTAATGATCCCAAGTCGCAGGGTTGAACCCACTCTGATACCATATGTAAAAACACTGTCGTTATGACAACAAAAGCGATGTACAACAAGTTTTTTTTTTTTTTTTTTATTTGCGTTAGGAAAATTTTAAAACATCACAATTAAAGCAACATTATCGAAACATCAATCACATATATTAACGAAACAATATTATTACATTAAAAATCAATCACGACACAACTCCGACACATCATCACCATGAACCATGACACACATATCGACATATTAACACATTAATTAACAACAACCCAACATCATTGCATTCTACAATTAATAACGATGCATAAACTGTATGAATCATAAACGCTCAACTCATCTCATAAGGAAAATCATCAGATAACACCAGGATAACATGAGATAACATAAAAAATCATAAGGATCATAAAGATAATCACAAGAATCACATAAGATACTACCTGCCCAACCTACCTTGCAAGGTTAGGACCTCTAGGACACATAAGTAACGCTCAAGCCCAAGTGTCTACATCCCACTAACACAATCAATCCAAGCATCTAGCTAAACCAACAACATCAACGATCATCCAAATAATCAAATCATCAAGCCTAAACATCAATTAACCATGGCGCAAGGGTAGCCATCATTGTTATCAATCATACATCAACATTTAAATGTCTGCTCCATGTGAGAGTAAACAATTTTTTAACATTAACATGTCAACTTAATTAATGGCGCAAGATTAATCATTAGTTATATTCATTGTGCGAGGCAATCATTCACATAAATTGAATCACAAATTGTCATTAACTCCAAGGTGCATGCGTGATCCAAGTACTGAATTGAACATAAATCTACATCATGACAATGGGCGCAATTTATATAAGCACTTAGGAAATCCTACATCAACATAGTTACAATGCGCACGAGTAATCGAAAGTGTAATCATTGGGCATCATCGTTTTTCCAAGGAGTAAGTAATTCATTATAAATCAATTGATTTTTATGGCACAGGGGTAACCCACCCACAAGACCATCCACACATAGCTTTTATATCATGGCGCAAATAATTATCAATTTAATTTTCAAGTCACATAAGCAAATAAATACATAATCAACCAAGCATCTCATCTATTCAAATAGTCGACGCATTTAGAACCTATTAAACATGACAAGGAGCCCAATGAGAAGAGAAACCACAAGACAAGTTATAGGTCCTTTAAGGACGTGTAATTACAAGGGAGGGTTTCAGTGAGTGTGGAAATAAATTCTTGTAGAACCCAAAAGGATATAAGAAATAGCAAAGGTCCACCACAATAAGACATAAGCCAATTACAGTCTAACTAAAATATTAAAGGAAAGTAAACATTAAGATGCACCGCGGTCTTGTGAAAAACCAAGAGCATGAATTGTAAGCTCTTTGACACTATGGAAGGGTTAAGTCAGCTACTTGAAGGAGATCCCACTGATTATAGAGGAAAGCTTGCTTAACCAGTTACTAAATGAAAATAAAATTTTACCATCTAATTAAACTTTATTAGTAACCACAAGAGAAAACACGTTGGACAGAAGGTATTTATGCAAATCCCAGGGTTAGAATCAAGGGGAATTCACAGAGATAAAAGAGAGATATCGCCCGTGGTTTCCCATGCTAAAATCATAAAACAAGAGAATAAATCATTGAGGGAGAGAGGTAAAACATTGGGTGTTAGGACAACAAACCGTTTCGAAAAAAAGGGCAAGCAATAACGCAGATACAAGAAAAGAAATAGTTGAGTATTGCATGGCCCAAGATCACTAAAATGGTTGGCAATGAACACCAAAATCATTGGGCAAACGACACGACTATTGCTAGGCAAATTTATCATGAAATTCTATGGAACTGTAGCACGAAATTTGTTGGGCGAATTTGCTCAACGCGAGGTGAAAATATCCAAGTGATTACGCAGGGTAAGCAGAAGTAAAATTTGAGGACATAAACTCCATCAATGCCAAGAGAAGAAACCAATTTGTTGGGCTAAGGCCACGAATTTCGCTGGGCATTGGCCCCAAAATTCATTGGGAAAGGGAGTGATGCGCAGAGCTTTGTGCTCCCTCAAACCGCAGAGAAAAGATGAGAAAAAAAATGTTTCACATAGCCAGGAAAACGCTAGACGAAATAAGAAGGAATTTGTGAAGTGAAAAGGTGTAATTTTGTTGGGTAATAACACCCAAATTGCTGAGTGGATACCTGAAATTGCAGATGAATAAAACGCCTTGGAAATCTAGAAGAGACACCCCAAAATCACTAGGTGGTAGCACAAAATTGTAGAGGGTAAAAAAAAACGTTTATGAAAACTAGGGGGGACACCTTGAAGTCACTGGGTAAATGGAGAGAGGTGGGGGAAACACCCTGGGTCTCCAACTCTCAGAGCAAAATCCCACAAATAAAAAAAAAAAAAAACAGTGCAGAGGGAAAGCAAATTACAACAACGCAGAGGCAAGGGATCACCCACAATTACGCTGAGTAATGAGAAGTAAGGGTACTAGAAAGAGTGAAGGCACAATGCCTTGAGTCTCAACCATAGAGAGAGAGAGAAATGAGAAGGATGAGCTGAGCAATGGATAGGGCGTAAAGCGACCGGTGTTAGTAGAGATATAAATAAAAATGCTTGCTGAAATCCTCACAGTATGGGCAAGGTTTAAACAAAAATGCAAAGATAAATCATTGCCAGCGCAGACTTCTTGAAGAAATCACCAGGGTAATAATAATCGAAACAATGTAGGGCAAGGAAGGACATGGCGCACTGAGTAAACAACTGGTCAAGGTAAAAAGATGAGGACTGGCACTCTTATCCCCTAGAAACTCGTCAAGGCAAGGAGCACTGGAAGGGTGCACCGGTCATTGGAGAGATCAAGCTTCGGGGATACTCGCTACAGGAAACTTGCTAAGAGGCAGTGGGTTTCAAAGTCGAAACAAAATATCAAACATTCCATCCTATCTTTTACTGCAAAATAATCCACCCTAAATTTACATCACTATATAATAGTATTAACTACATTTAAATTGAAATTTAATAAATTCATCTCAGTTTAGGATTACTGTAAGTGAAGGCGAAGAATCTAAAGTTGTTGTTCCGAGTTCACACTCCCTCATGTCTCCCACTTGCTAACCATGAAGACCTCACCAGTACATCCCAACCAACACTAGGGGTACTATCCTTCCCCCGTAGCCCCCCGAGCCACAAAGGGGCCACGCACAATACAACTAGAGACAAAGCTAGCTCCCATATCACCTCGCAAGTTTGAGATACCACTCTCTATTCGAGCTGGGTATCCCAACTCCCACAAGAAAAATAAGTCAAATAAATTCCGTCATCATAACCTTACACATACAAGTCGTGATCCATTCCTCCACTATGCCATTACTTTTATAGAGTTCTTCTTAGTGACCACTTGTCATTTCATGTTTAATTCATTTTATTAAAATTTAATTAGGAAATACTCACCCTCGTACACTTGTCACCCGATCCCTTAGTTGCACCATAAATTCATTTATTTTATTAAATTAAGTGTCAATTTCCCTCACCCATCATAAAAGCACTTGTAAAAATGCTCCTTGTTGTCCCTTTATTCCCTCTATTTCCTTTTAATGACTAATGCCTTTCTTAAAACTTAGTTGAGTTTTATTTAGGAAAGTTCTCTAGACTAGATTCCTTTCTATGTTTCCACACTCTGTTTTGCATTCATTTCCCCTTTTTGTCTAAGTTCCAAATTAACATGTATTGCACATAAACAATAATTAATTCTTAGATAAATTATATCTCTTTTAAATTATTAACTTGATTTTTCTTCATCACCCCTTTTATTAATTGATTATTTAGTTTTTAGTTTTCTCATCCCATTTAGACCTAGGATTAATTTTCATCTAGGCTTAGAATGTTTAATGGAAAAATTATAATTGATAAAATTTACTCATTTAACATTTATTTTAAGGTTGATCATGTCAAGCAAAATATTTTTTTCTAGGCACCTAGGTTCATTGACTCACCTGTGTTAAAATCACGATGAGCCCTTCAAGACGCACTATGTGCTCCAAGGGTGCCACTCGCCTTTGATTGATGTGACCAACCCTTGGAGTCAATACTCCGTTAGGCGACCTTGTGAGAGACTAAGAGATTCTAAGGAATAAGGGCACTGCCTTATTGCCTGCCCTTTAGAATCTTCGTGAGCGACAGTCTCAGTCTGCTCTCATGACATCATGGATCTCTCGAACTAGGTAATCGTTAACCTACAATTCGAGCCACAACATGAGTGCTAGTAGGTTGTGGCAGGGATGCTACCACACCTCTCCCTCAATATATCTGGTTGTTGTGCATGGCCCCTTTACTCCTAATGTGAGTCTGATTAGAAAGAAATCGTCAGCCTACGTCCATCAATGAAACATGTCAATGATCCATAAACAACATCATAATATACCTGATCATATGTCACATATGCATAAACAGAAATACCCAAACCATATATAGTCCACTCCCTGACTCGATCTATATTCCAAGGAGGTCCACCGATGCCATCAACATCCTCAATCTGTCAAGATTCCCGCACACTCAGGAGAAACCCGTCAATAGCACCTGTCTATACATAAATAAAATAACATAACATCATAATCCACAATATCATCATCAAAATCAATAAGAAAAGAAAGCAATCATATAATGAACTAGATCACTTGCACACAAGTGTCCTCAAAGAATAAGTCAAATCATGTCTGTGCAAGAGCGGGATGTTACATACACCCCCTCTTTTTTTAAACTTCATCCCGAAGTTTCACAGTATGTAAGTGTTGTAAATAAAGTGTCTGACAAGATCTAAATGTCTATCTATCAAATAAAAATGGAAATTGCTGGCACATATCATATGCGTCCTCCCAAGTAGTCAAGTGAGGAATATAATTGTCCCACTGGGCCTTGATTTGATTGACTGCTTGATGCCATAGCTGTCGAATGCGATGTTCTAGAATGTAGATTGGCTCCACCGTGAGCGCACCCTCGTCTGATACCTGGAAAGAACTCATGTCAATCACATGTGTAGGATCGCTAACATAATGTCACAAAACAGATACATGAAAAACATCGTGCATACGCTGCAAAGAATCAGGAAAGGCTAGTTGATAGGCCATTGTTCATTTCCTTTCCACAACTTCAAAAGATCACACAAATCTAGGAGAGAGTTTAGCACCCTTTCAAAACTTGATCGAACTCTTGTACGGTTTCACCCGCAAGAAGACTAGATCGCCAACTTCATAACTACGGTCAATGCGATGTGCATAGGCATAACTCTTCTACCGATCCCGCGCTTCCTTAATCCTTTTTCTTATTATTTGCATTTTCGCTTCCATTTCTTGGTTCACTTCTGGTCCTACCAGGACCCTATCCTCAAGCCAATCCCAACTCAAAGGCATCCGACACGATCGGCCGTAGAGAAACTCAAATGGCACCATCTTAATGGTGTTTTAATAGCTGTTATTGTTTGCAAAATCTACCAGTGGCAAGAACTCTTCCCAATGCTTTTGTTGGTCCATCATGTACATACGCGACATATCCTCCAAGATTTGGTTCGTTCTTTATCTCTTCCCTTCTGTCTCTGGGTGATATGCGATACTAAAGTTAAGTTGGGTTTCCAAGGCCTCTTGGAAACTAGTCCAAAATCGTCTTGTAAACATCGATCCTCAATCAGATATGATCCTCTTAGGCATGCCATGCAGTCTCACTATATCATTGATAAAACTCTAGCTATGTCTGGTGCCTGATACCTCATACGCATAGGGATAAAATGCACACTCTTCGTCAGAGTGTCGACTACCACAAAAATCGAGTCATGCCTCCTTGCCGTCAGCTACAATCCAACAATGAAGTCCATCGAAATGACCTCCCATTTTGATTCCGAAATGGCATGTGGCTGTAGTAATCTTGCCGTATGTCTATGTTCAGCTTTCACTTGCTAACATTCTAGACATCTCGCCATGTAGTTGACTATGTTCGCCTTCATTCCTTTCCAGAAGAAAAAGAGTTTAAGGTCTTCCCTAATCTTCGTGACTCTTATATGAGCCATGTACACTTCACTATGAGTTTCGTTTAAGATCAAACTTCTCAACCCGTCATTGGGTCGTACGTAAATCTGGTTATTATATCTCATTAATCCATTTTTGTCCACAATAAATCCCTCAAATTTTGGTACCGACATGGTGTCTTGTCTGATAAATTCCTTAACCTCTTTATACCACTCATCGTCATGTTGTATAGTTAGAATATTTTCACGAAGATTCATCTGAAGAGGCATCACCGAAATATGTGTGGTCTACGACCCAACACATCAACCACTCTGTTCACTATTCCTTTATGTAGGTAATCTTGAAATCATACTCGCTAAGCAGTTTTGACCAATAACTTTGTTGTGCGTTTAAGTCACTCTGTGTAAAAATATGCTACAAACCATAGTGGTATGTTTTCAGTTCAAATTTCCATCCAATCAGGTAGTGTCTCCGCACCCTCAAGGCATACACAATGGCCAATAACTCCAAATCATGTGTCTCATAGTTATCCTCATGCTTTCTTAACTTCCTTGAGACGTAAGTGATCACTCGATCGTCTTGCATCAAGAATCTGCCTAAGCCTTCCTTGGATGAATCTGTGCAGACCAGGTAGTCCTCATCCATGTCAGGGACCTTTAGTATCGGTGTTGTCGTCAACATATCCTTGAGCCTTTGAAATGCTTCCGCACATTTCTTGGTCCATACAAACTTCTTGTTTCTCCTTTGCAATTCCATAATCGAATTTTCTATCTTCGAGAAACCTTCGACGGACTGTTGATAATATCCTGCTAAACCCATGAAGCTACATACTTCTGGTACGCTCGTTGGCGTGGGCCATTCCATAATAGTCTCTACCTTCACTGGATCCACAATGATACCTTCGTCGGAGATAACATGCCCTAAATAATGAATCCTCGATTGGTAAAAAGATAATTTTGATAGTTTATCGTATAATTGGTTCTCTTGTAAACACTGTAGCAACAAGTGCAAATGTTCGTCATGTTCTTCCATCGTACGAGAATAAATCAAAATTTCGTTAATGAATACTTGAAAAAACTTGTCCAAGTATTCGCGGAACACCCCATTCATCAAGATCATGAATACCCCTGGGGAGTTTGTCAATCCAAAAGGTAAATGATGAAATCGTAATGAACAAACCTCGTCTTGAATGAGGTCTTAGGAATGTCTTCCTCCTTGAACATAGTTACCAACTTAACGAGAACTCTACAGAGTTCACATTTTTTGGGGGGTTAAGTTTTTTACCTCGTTTTTAAAAATGGTGCTACCAGGAGCACCCCCCTCCATTTTTAGGTGGTTTTTTGATATTTTAAATTTTCTGATACATAAGATTTCCACTTTGTTTTTTTAAATGCTCATTTTTTCACTTTTTTTCAATTTTTTCAATTTTTTTTTTCTCAACGATGTTTTTTCATCTATTTTCAAACTTTTCAATTTTATTTTTATTTTTATTTTTATTCAATCTTTTTTTTAATCATATTTCTATGCTTCATCCAATGTTAAAAATGTTGTACACCATTTAATTTTTTGAAATTAAGATTATTTGTATAATTATCCGTCCTTAATTAAGTTATGGTTCCATACATTTTAAATATAGTGAAAAATATCGTTTTTAACACACTTTTTTTACCTTACTTCAATAAATAGAAAATAAGTGTTGTTAAATAACAATATTTTTAAATATATAGATTTTTTTTTTTTAATCA
>JZKD02S1610363.1:62907-86950 GCA_000966675.3 Picea glauca
TTCTCCAAGATTGGTTGTCCAATCACTGCCCTCCAGAAGAAGGGGACAAAATTCATGTGGACACAACAATGTGAAGAAAGATTTCAAACCTTGAAACATCTACTAACCCATGCACTCGTGTTGAAAATCGATGACCTAGAAGCTGACTTCCTTGTGTGCACAGATGCCTGTAAGGAAGGGCTCGAAGGAGTCCTTATGCAGGAAGGAAAAGTGATTTGCTATGAATCCCGAAAGTTGAATGAACATGAGGTCAACTATGTGACTCATGATCTAGAACTGGCTGCCATAGTGCATGCCTTAAAAATGTGGAGGCATTACCTCTTGGGAAGAAAATTTGTGCTTATGACAGATCACTGTGGATTACGGTATTTGTTTAATCAACCAAAGCTCAATGCTAGACAAGCTAGATCGATGGCCCTCCTTCGCGAATTTGATTTTGAAATCAAACACATTAAAGGGAAGGAGAATAGGGTGGCCGATGCCCATAGCAGAAGCATGAAAACAATTCACCTGGCAGTGGTGAGTACTTACGAGACAGATGTCAAGAACATAGTCATAAATGCACAAGAGACAGATCCCTTCATTCAAACTGTGACCCTGTACCTACAGAAAGAAACCTCTGAAGTAAAGTATGAAGGCTACCAGATGACCGAAAGAGGTCTGCTCACTTACAGAGATAAACTGTACATTCCAAATTGTGATGACTTGAAGAGGTTCATTATGGATGAACTACACAAAAGACCATACACTGGTCACCCAGGATACCAGAAATGATCACTGCCACCCAAAAACAATTTTATTGGCTGGTATTGAAGAAAGACATAGCCAAATATTTGGCCCAATGCATAGAGTGCCAACAGGTTAAAGCAGAACATCGACACCCAGTAGGACTATTACACCCTTTACCCATCCCAGAATGGAAATGGGAAACCATCTTGATGGATTTTATCACTATATTACCAACTTCAACCAAACAGAATGATGCCATTATGGTGGTGGTGGATAAACTAAGCAAGTCTGCTCATTTCATCCCCATCAAATCAACCTGCAAGGCGATAGATATCGCCCAGATATTCATGAAAGAGATATTCCAACTGCACGGTATGCCGAGAGAGATAATATCTAACAGAGACACAAAATTTACTTCCAACTTTTGGAAATCAATGATGGCGGGTTTAGAGACCAAATTTTTGTTTAGCACCACCTATCACCCTCAAACCGATGGACAGATAGAAAGAGTGAATCAAATATTAGAGAATATGTTAAGGATGCATGTAATGCATCAACCCAGGAAATGGGAAGACTACCTACCATTGTTACAATTTGCCTACAACAACGACTACCAAGCATCCTTAAAGATGAGTCCCTTCGAGGTCCTCTATGGTAGACAGTGTAATACTCCAGTCAGCTGGAGTAATCCAGTGAATAGGATTTCTTTTGGACCTGACATGTTGAAAGAAATGGAACAACAAGTGACTCAGATAAAACAAAATCTGAAGGTCGCTCAGAACCGATAGAAAAGTTATGTTGATCAAAAGAGAACTCCAAGAGAGTTCAAAATGGGAGACCATGTATATCTCTGAATTAATCCCAGAAGGAGTTCCCTCAAAATGGGAGCTTGTGCCAAGTTGGCACCCCGGTATTGTGGACTCTTTGAGGTTCTAGATAGAGTGGGACCAGTAGCCTATTGGCTAGCACTTTCTCCCACAGTAAAAGCACATAATGTTTTCCCTGTTTCGTTATTGAAGAAATATGTACATGATACTAATCATATAATTGACTGGTCTGTGATCCAGGTGGAACCAAAGGGAGAATTTCTACCAGAACCCCAACGCATACTAGATAGAAAGGAAATCCCGCTCCGGAACAGAACCATTGCACAGGTCAAGGTGCAATGGAAACATTTTGGCCCAGATGAGGCTACATGGGAAATGGAGGATGCCATGAGACAAGCATATCCGATTTTGTTTACTTCTGTACATGCAATTCATGTTAGTAGCTAAGAACATCCAGGATGATGTTCCTTTTAAGGGGGAGGGAATTGTAACACCCTGTTTCCCCCAGTTTGTAAAAATAACTGGACTGGCCAAGAACTATGGCAAACTCATAAATGTGAATATGTGATGTAAATGGACCTTGAGTAAAAGGTCAATAAATGTGAATAAAATTTTGAATTTATTGCAGGACCGCTGAGAGGGGATGTGCAGAAAAAGAGACCACGATGGCGGTGGAAGGCACCAGGAAAGGTGGTGTTAACTTCCACCGAGAATTAATATCGTATTTGGACTCCACTGGCCCGGAGAACGAAAAGTGGCTCACTGGCCCCAAATTAAATGTCTCGCAGGCTGGTAGGAAGATGATTTAATGAGGGATGGGAGGTGAACCTCCCATCCGTAAAGCTGTCAGACCTGATCAGCACGAGGGTAATCGTGCCACACACAACCTCGCAAGAGAATAAGGCGTGGGGTAGAAGCGATTGGGGGGCAGACGCGAGGGGAGAACTCTGGCATTATGCAGAGTGAGTGATAGCAGAGAGGAAGGATTGCAACCTTCGCTCCTGGTCACTGGCAAATAGAGATGCAGTCTTACAACATCGTGGTCTCAGCTCGGGGGTGGCTAGTGGTAAATCCGTTGGGAGTCGCTAATCCTATGGTTGGGTGGAAACGAGCACCCCTCTCAGCAGTTGCTTAACCCTGGTGTTATTTCTGATAAGTGTTTTCCCTCTGGCACCTTGAAATATATGTATTTTGATAATTATGCTCATAAGTTGCGGAACTGTGAATGTTTTCATTTTAAGAATGTCTGAGTAGTATTTTGATCAGTACTAGTAGTTGTACATGATTATAACATAAAAACCACGCATGGCTTATGTTGATAAATGAATTTAATTATGCATAAGTTGAACCAAGTCAGGCTTCCAACCCATTCTCGGGAAGTTGTTTACCCTTATCTGTCTCTAGGGATGCCCTGGAATAGATCTCTTCACAGAGATTCCCTCCTTGGAAAGGTTTACCAAGAACCTGGAAAAAGGACTTGGTTGTGCAAGTCTTAACAACCCTGTACGAGGAGGAATGACCCTCTTAAAATCCCGAAGTAGCAGCGTAGGGATAAGCATCGAACGACGGACGAGATTCCGTCGAAAGACCCATGGTCATTCACGACCATTAGATTGATGAAAGAAACAAGGGCGTTACATACCTTGCCCCTTTTTCTCTATCTTCGTGAATAGCGAGGAAATCGGGATCGTAGACCCCCCCATGGTCCATGAGAACATCTGGACCGTTGATTTTTCCACATCCATGAAGTAGTGGGAGAGTGCACAAGGTGGGATAGATCTGAGCCATTAGATCTTAGCTAGAAAAACCCGACAGTCGTTGGATCTGTTAAGAGAGGCATGAGGGTTAAGCCCTCGTGAACAGGAGGTTGAAAGTCCCGATGAGAGGCGTGGCCATCGGGATATCGACATTCATGAAATCGGGAGTCATGATGACATGAGGTCGGGAATTTTCATAGTGAAAATCCTGGAATCAATATGAGTCGTCCCTCATAGGAGGACGCGTGGTGGCAATTAGAGCATTCGGGAAAACTCCCGAAAGGAAAGTCATCCATCGAGAAATCGGGAATCCCGTGGAAAAGAAGTCCATACACTTCGGAATTGCAAATTCTGGAATCCCGACAAAGTGAAAAGTGTCTGTTGTAGGGCCAGCTGTAATTATATCGGCATATCGGGATTCGACGGATCGTGAATCCTTAGGACAAGTACATTTCGGAAATGGAAAGTCCACAAACCCAACAGGAGATAACGCTGCGGTCTTGTGAGATAATGGTCACGTGGGCTTGGAGTTTAGCTAGGAGGGCTAACACGTAAGGGACCATATCAGAGAATTGGCTCATCAGAGATCAGGGACTCGGGAGTTCTGTTGACAAGAACTTGGGCCTTCGCTTTGATAAATCCTGATATAGAACGTCGAGACAATAGCATGTGGCTAAGTCCCAATGGATGGACAAGATTCCTTCGGGAAATCTCAGGGTCCGTAACGACCGTGCGATGAGAGGAAGAGATGCCAGTTTTACGCTGGGGCGCGAGTGCGCATTAGGGTAAGTAGCGAATAGATCTAGATGGCCAGAGTCCACCCGCCTAGATCTACGGCTGAGGATGCATTCCAGAGCCCCCTTGCCATTCTGCCTTTAATGGGGGGGGGGGTCCAGAATTGGACGCGCAACTCTCGAACGGTCGAAATTAATTCATCATGATCAATGGCGCTCAGGCAGATTCCGAACCCCCCTTGCCATTCTGCCTTTAATGGGGGGAGGGGGGTCCAGAATAGTGTGGCGTGTGAAGTGGGGCCCTTCCTGTCATGTCGACCATTGTGTCGCGTTTCCCTCTCTACCACCTATGTTCCACTTAACCGTGCAACAGGGCCGTTTTTCATTTGTTGTTCTCTGGCCCTGTTGGGATTTGTTCCTATTAGCCATTTTCTAACCCTGTAGGGATTCGCCCCCATTGGCCGATCGCTAGCCCTGTCGGGATTCGGCGGTTGCCAAGTCAAATGACTTGACGTCACTGTAGCGTCGAGGCGTGAAATATGAAAGAGGTACTACGTTTATTCGGACTGTGATCGTGACTTGCGACCACATGGGAGTGAGGAGAGAGAAAGGACTAGCTTACACAGGTCCTCCATGGATGTTTAGAGCTTCTGATTTGATAGAAGACCAGAAAAATCCGATTTAGGTAGTGGGTATGTGACAACTACCAGAAGGTTTTCTAGTCCTTCTACCATGCCCTTTTCATTGAACGCAAGGATCACATATAGCTTGCATCCCTTGTCCATGATCTTCCATAGCTATAGGGGAGAGATGAACCTTAGGGAAACTCCCTGGTTTCTCCCTACAATCACTCCTCTATGTCCCTCATCATCGATCAAAATTAACCGTTTCATCTTACAGTTGAGTATTGCATCATGCGATTCCAACTAGTGCATACCGATCACTACATCATAATATCCTAAGATCATGACGTACAGGTTGGCCTTCGTGAGAAAATCCCCCAGGTTAAGGCTATAGTCCGCAACCTTTCCTCCAACCTTCTACTTGGCTCTTGAAGCCATTTCCATGTAGCTAAACTCATCATGTTCGACTGCCTTTACCTTAATTATTTTTAACATTGCACCAGAAATAAATCTCTTTGTAGCACCTGGATCTATTAAAATACTAAAGGTATGGTCAACAATAGTACCTGACGTCTCGAGAATAGTAGACTGGTGCTCACCCTGATGGTTATTCAACGCTGCATGAATCCGGTGGGCCTTTCCCAAACCTCCTACTGTAGTGTGTCTGACTGTCCTAGCTGCTCTGGTCCTCTCAACTGGACAGTCATGCTGGTAATGTGGCTCCCCACACGTCCAACATCTAGTCTTCGCTCCAGTACTCCTGGTCCCCGAAGTAGAATCTGATGGCCCACCAGCCTGAAACCCTGGTTTGTTCTACTGAAAAAGCCTAAATTGTTGTTGTTAGGGACGACGTTGTTGCTGGTGCTATGGTCCTCGGTAGGGTGTCCACTTATGAGGCACCAGTCGTGGTGGTGTTGTGAATGTGGATCCGCTCGGAGTGCCTTGATACCATGATGGATGTCTAGTTGGTGTCTGATGCTACTACGCACCATATGTCACCTGTCCCATCGATCTTGGAGGAATCCTTCTCTGACTCCTGCTGATCAACTCTTCCTCGGCTATGAGGGCCTTCTGGACAACATCATGCAACGTCTGAGGCATTAAGATCCTCACCTTCACACGAATGTTGACGTTAAGGCCGAACACAAACTTGTTTACCTTGAGCTTCTCGGTGTTCAAATGTGGAGCATACCTAAGCAACTCCATGAAACAAGCCTCGTACTCAGGAACCAAATGACCACCCTATCGTAAGGAATTGAATTCATTGAGATGATGCTCAATGAATTCCTCAAAAATATACCTCTCCTGGAACCACTCCTCGAACATTTCCCATGACATGTCTTCGATGATCATGTTCAGTTGTTGCAGGAGCGTCTTCAACCATAGAAGATAATTCCCCTTCAGTTGAAAGACCTCCATGTGGACCTTCATGTTGAGGTGTAGTTGCAAAGTGCAAAGCACATCTCCATGTTCTCCAACCACACCTCAACGACTGCATTGTCTGTGGTACCCAAGAACTCGGGAAACTTGACCTTATCGAGTTCTTGGTGAATGTTACTAGTACCAATTGGGGCACGCGATGGAACCTCAGGGGGTACTGGTGCCCTGGCCTCATCTCTATCCAAACAGATAATCAAGGCCTCTGACATCCTCCGAAAGGACCTCATCAACCCAACCACATTCCCCACAACTATTTTTTCCTTTCCAACGACTTGTTCTTCTCCTTGGGGGTTAGACCCCTCTGGCATGGATGCTATTGGAGGTGTCATGCCTCCTCCTGTAGCACCACGTAGTCTGCCTCCGCAGAGTCCTCTAACCATGATTACCTGTACGAGTACAATTCAAACTAATTAGTGATAAATTATAATCAAGTGTTTATAAAGTGGAAGGCGTAATGACCCCAAGTCACAAGGTTGAACCTGCTCTTATACCATATGTAACAACCCTAGAGTTACGACAACAAAAGCGACATACAACATGATTTTTTTTTTTGTTTTTGCGTTAGGAAATTTTTAAACCATCACAATTAAAGCAACATCATCGACACATCAATCACATATATTAACGAAACAATATTATTACATTAAAAATAAATCACTACACAATGCGGGCACATCATCAACATGAGCCATGACACACATATCGACGTATTACCACATTAATTAATAGCAGCCCAACATCATTGCATTCTACAATTAATAACGACGTATAAACTGTATGAATCATAAACGCTCAACTCATCTCATAAGGACAATCATCAGATAACATCATGATAACATGAGATAACATAACAAATCATAATGATCATAAAGATAATCACAAGAAGCATATAAGATACTACCCGCCCAACTTAACTTGCAAGGTTATGACTTCCAGGACACATAAGCAACGCTAAAGCCTAGGTTCCAATTGATTTTAACCATTTAAGGTCTCAGGATTGGCGACTGTTCTGAGAAACAAGGAGGTGTCTACATCCCACTAACATAATCAATCCAAGCATCTAGCTAAACCAACAACATCAACGATCATCCAAATCATCAATCCATCAATCCTAACCATCAATTAACCATGGCGCAAGGGTAACCATCATCGTTATCAATCATACATCAAAATTTAAATGGCCGCTGTGTGCGAGAGTAAACAATTTTTTAACATTAACATGCCAACTTAAGTAATGGCACACGATTAATCATCAGTTATATTCATTGTGCGAGGAAATCATTCACATAAATTCAATCACAAATTGTCATTAACTCCAAGGTGTGCGCGTGATCTAAGTACTGAATTGAACATAAATATACATCATTACAATGGGCACAATTTATCTAAGCACTTAGGAAATCCTACATCAACATAGTTACAATGTGCACGAGTAATCGAAAGTGTAATAATTGGGCATCATCATTTGTCCAAGGCATAGGTAAATCATTATAAATCAATTGATTTTTATGGCGCAGGGGTAACCCACCCATAGGACCATCCACACATAGCTTTTATATCATGGTGCAAATAATTATCAATTTAATTTTGAAGGTGCATAAGCAAATAAATACATAATCAACCAAGCATCTCATCTATTCAAACATTTGACGCATTTAGCACCTATTAAACATGACAAAGATCCCAATGAGAAAAACTACAAGACAAGTTATAGGTCCTTTAAGGATGTGTAATTACAAGGGAGGGCTTCAGTGAGTGTGGAAATAAATTCTTGTAGAACCCAAAAGGATATAAGAAATAGCGAAGGTCCACCATAATAAGACATAAGCCAATTACATTCTAACTAAAATATTAAAGGAAAGTAAACATTAAGATGCACCGGGGTCTTGTGAAAAACCAAGAGCATAAATTGTAAGTTGTTTGACACTATGGAAGGGTTAAGTTAGCCACTTGAAGGAGATCTCCCTGATCATAGAGGAAATCTTGCTTAACCGGTTACAAAATGAAAATTAAATTTTACCATCTAATTAAACTTTATTAGTAACCACGAGAGAACACACATTGGACAGAAGGTCTTTCTGCAAATTGCAGGGTTAGAATCAAGGGGAATTCGCAGAGATAAAAGAGAGATATCGCCCAAGGTTTCCCATGCTAAAATCAGAAAACAAGGGAATAAATCGCCGAGGAAGAGAGGTAAAACGCTGAGCGTTAGGACAACAAAACGATTTGCACAAAAGGGAAAGCAATAAAGAAGAGAAAAGACCAGCAATAACTGAGTATTGTGTTTCCCATGATAACTAAAATCGCTGGCAATGAACACCAAAATCACTGGGCAAAGGGCACGACTGTTGCTGGGAAAATTTATTACAAAATTCTCTAGAAATGTTGCACGAAATTTGTTGGGCGAATTTTCTCAACGCAGGGTGAAAATATCCAAGTGATTACACAGGGTAAGCAGAAGTAAAATTTTAGAGGACATAAACTCCATCAATGCCAAGAGAAGAAAGCAATTCGCTGGGCTAAGGCCACGAATTTCGCTGGTCATTGGCCCCGAAATTTGTTGGGCAGGGGAGTGATGCAGAGAGCCTTGTGCTCCCCCAAACCACTGAGAAAAGATGAGAAAAAAAACGCTGCACATAGCTAGGAAAACGCTGGGAGAAATAAGCAGGAATTTGGGGAGTGAAAAGGTGTAATTTCGCTGGGTAATAACACCCTAATCACTGAGTGAATACCCGAAATTGCAGATGAATAAAATACCTTGGAAATCCGGAAGAGACACCCCAAAATTGTTGGTTGGTAGCATGAAATTGCAGAGGATAAAAAAAAAGTTTTGGAAAACTGGGGGGACACCCCAAAGTCGCTAGGTAAATGGAGAAAGGTGGGGGCAGTGCCCTGGGTGTCCAACTCTCAAAGAAAAATCCCACAAATATAATTAAAAAAAAACGCAGAGGTTGGGCAAGGTTGGGCAAGGTTTAAACAAAAATGCAGAGATAAAGCATTGCCATCACAAAATTCCTGAAGAAATCGCCAAGGTAATAATAATTGAAACAACGCAGGGAAAGGAGGGACATGGCGCACTGAGCGAACAACTGGTCAGGGTAAAAAGTTGAGGATTGGCACTCTTAGCCACTAGAAACATGTCAAGGCAAGGAGATTGGAAGGGCGCACCAGCCGTGGGAGAAATCAAGTTTCTGGGAGACTCGCTACAGGAAACTTGCTAATAGGCGGTGGGTTTCAAGGTCCAAACAAAATATCAAACATTCCATCCTATCCTTTACTGCAAAATCATCCACCCTAAATTTACATCACTATATAATAATATTAACTGCATTTAAGTTGAAACTTAATAAATTCATCTCAGTTTACCTAACTACCGTAACTGAAGGCGAAGAATTCGAAGCTGTTATTTCGGGCTTGTGCTCTTTCCTGTCTCCTGCTTGCTCATTGTGAAGACCTCACCAATACCTCCCAGCCAACGCTAGGGGTACTCTTCTTCCCCCGTAGCCCCCTGAGCCACAAAGGGGCCACACACAACATAACTAGAGACAAAGTTAGCTCCCAGATTGCCTCGCAAGGTCGAGCTACCACTCTCTATTCGAGTTGGGTATCCCAACTCCTACAAGAAAAATTAGTCAAAGAAATTCTGCTAGCATAACCTTACGCATACCAGTCGTGATCCATTACTCCACTCTGCCATTACTTTTATAGAGTTCTTCTTAGTGACAACTTGCCATTTCATGTTTAATTCGTTTTATTAAAATTTAATTAGGAAATACTCTCCCCCATACACTTGTCACTCGATCCCTTAGTTGCACCAGAAATTCATTTATTTAATTAAATTAAATAACAACTTCCCTCACCCATCCTAAAAACACTCATAAAAATGCTCTTTGGTGTCCCTTTATTCCCTCTATTTCCTTTTAATGACTGACGCCTTTCTTAAAACTTAGTTGAGTTTTATTTAGGAAAGTTCTGTAGACTAGATTCCCTTTTATGTTTCCACATTTTGTTTTGCATTCATTTCCCCTTTTTGTCTAAGTTCCAAATCAGCATGTCTTGCACATAAACAATAATTAATTCTTAGATAAATTATTTCTCTTTTAAATTCTTAACTTGATTTTTCTTCATCCCTCCTTTTATTAATTGATTATTTAGTTTTTAGTTTTCTCACCCTATTTAGACCTAGGCTTAATATTCAACTAGTCTTAGAATTTTTAAGGGAAAAATTATAATTGATAAAATTTACTCATTTAACATTTATTTTAAGGCTGATCAAGTAAAAAAAAATATTGTTTTCTAGGCACCTAGGTTCATTTACTCACCTATGTTAAAATCGTGACGTTCACTTCAAGGTGTACTACATGCTCCAAGGGTGCCACTCACCTTTATTCAAGTTTTATTTATGCGACGTTCCCTTCAAGACGCACTACGTGCTCCAAGGGTGCACTCGCCTTTGATTGATTTTGGTAGTTGTCTAACCCTTGGAGTCAATACTCTATCATGTGACCTTGTGAGAGACAAAGGGCCTCTAAGGAATAAGGACCTTGCCTTTTTGCATGCCCTTTAGAATCTTCATGAGCGACTGTCTCAGTCTGCCCTAACGACATCGTGGATCTCTCGAACTAGGTAATCATTAACCTACAATTCAAGCCACGACAAGAGTTCTAGTAGGTTGTGGCAGGGTTGCTGCCACACCTCTCCCTTAATATATCTGGTTGTTGTGCATGGCCCTTTTACTTCTAATGTGAATCTGATTAGCAAGCAATCGTTAGCCTGCATCCATCAATGAAACATGTCAATGATCCATAAACAACATCATAATATACCCGATCATATGTCACATATGCATAAACATAAATACCCAAACCATATACAGTCCACTCCCTGAATCGATCCAGAGTCTAAGGAGATCCATCGATGCCATCAACATCCTCAATCTGTCAAGAGTCCTGCACACTCAGGGGAAACCTGTCAATAGACCATGTCTATACATAAATAACATAACATAACATCATAATCCACAATCTCATCATCAGAATCCATAAGAGAAGCAGACAATCATATAATGAACCAGATCACTTGCACGCAAGTGTCCTCAAAGAATAAGTCAAATCATGTGCGTGCAAGAGCGAGATGTTATAGCATTGAGAAAACATCAATTTTATGCAAACCTGAAGAAATATAGTTTCTTGCAAGAAAGTTTTGTATTCTCGGGTTTTGTCATCTCGATAGAGGGAGTCAAGATGGATTCAGAGAAGGTCAGAGCAATTTTGGAGTGGCCTAGTCCCAGGAGCATCACAAAGGTAAGAAGTTTTCATGGGATGGCCACCTTTTACAAAAAAATTATTTGAAATTTTAGTAGTATTGTAGCACCCATAACAGATTGCACTAGAGGAAAGAAATTCATGTGGACCAAGGAAGCCGAGGAAAGTTTTAAGTTTTTGAAGAAGAAGGTAACCGATGCACCCATATTAGCCTTACCAAATTTTGATAAAGTGTTTGAGGTAGACTGTGATGATTCACATGTAGGAATTGGATTTGTACTTAGCCAAGGAGGTAGACCAATTGCATTCTTTAGTGAAAAATTGAATGAGGTAAGAAAGAACCACTCCACACATGATGTAGAATTTTATGCAATTGTGCAAGCATTGCGACATTAGAGGAATTATCTAGTGCCGAAGGATTTTGTGTTATTTACCGATCATATTGCATTAAAATATGCGAACACCCAAAAGAATTTGAACAATAGACATGCAAAATAGGTATCTTTTTTACAAGGATACACCTTTCTTTTGAAGCACAAATCAAGATGACATAATCAAGTTGTAGATGCTTTGAGTCGATGCACTGTTCTTTTGACAACCATGGAAAATCAAGTAATTGGGTTTGTTGCATTAAAGGATCTATATGCATCTGATAATGATTTTTGGGAGATTGTGGAACAATTGAAGAATCCAGTCGCTGGAAACATGGATCTTAATCAAGGTGAATATTTTATGCAAGATGTTTACCTCTTCAAAGGAAAACAACTATGCATCCCAATTGGTTCAATGAGGGAGAATATTATCAAAGACCTTCACAGTAGTGGTTTGGTAGGACATTTTGGAAAGGATAAGATGCTAACCTTAATCAAAGATAAGTATTACTAGCTGAAGATGAAAAAATATATAACCAGGTATGTGGCATAATGTCAGATTTTTCAAATGTCTAAAGGACACCCATAGGACACAGGGTTGTATATGCCACTACCAGTGCCCACAGGTACATGGAACGATATGAGCATGGATTTTGTGTTGGGGATCCCAATCACACAATGAGGTAATGATTCTATTTTTTTGGTTTTTGATAGGTTCTCTAAAATTGCGGGTGGAAGAATTATTTTTTTCAGAAGTTGTTAGATTGCATGGGATTCCAAAAACTATTACCTATGATAGAGATACTCGGTTCTTGGGTCATTTTTGGAGGACTTTATAGAATAAAATGGGGACTAAATTACAGTTCAATATTTCCTATCATCCCAAAACGGATGGGAAAACTGAGGTGGTAAATCGGAGTTTGAAGACAGTAACTTGCAGGAGTTGTGTTCTTTTCAACTAGAGGAGAATGATGCATGGATTTTCGGGGATTTTCCGAGGGCATAACTTTTGACTCGGTTATCTGTTTGGGCTTAAATTTTACGAGGAGTTGCGTCTCAAAAATTTCACTTTTGTGCCAATCGGATTTATCCGATTGAACATCATTTCGACATTTTTACAGGGCCAAATTCCTTCATATAAGGTGTCAAATTGGGGTTTTAGTGTTTTTACGGGAATTTTTAATTTTTCAATTATCAGATATCTCTTATTTTATGAGCATAATTAGAAAAGTGAGTTGAAAAATAATGTCATGCTAGTTAGCTCTTATTTAGTGTTCATTTTTAGAGTCATGTGAGAATTATCTAAATTTAGTTGTTTTTCTAAAAAATATTTGTTTTTCTAAAATTAGTTGTTTTCAAAAATCCCAGATAGTAGTTATAAGGGGTTGAACTTTGACTGTAATAGTTAGGATGGACAAGGAATAAAAGAGAGTTATTTTTTCATTCTCCTGTGTTTTCATGGTTTATTTGATCTTGTGAATGAATCTGAGGCTTTGGCTACATCACATTTGAGCACTTTTTTGATGATTTTATATCCACTCGTGTTGTACACTTTACAACATCATGTAGCTCATTGCTTATTTTGATTTATTTACTATAGTGATATTCTTTGATGGATTTTTTTTATGACAACATTTGGTTGTTTATTTTCTAGCACGTGGTGTATGATGGGAATACCATCTTGTTGCATGTGGAATTTGGAGTAGTAGTGGGTATTTTGACCATCATGAGCACATGGTCAATGTATTGGTTTGGGATATTGGAGCATTATTGTTTATATTTGACACTTGTTTGCAACTTCATCTAATCACTTTCAACTTTAGCATGCCTCTTTGTCATCTGCCATGGATAATTTCCTTTGACACCATGGAAAAATTTTGGTTTCCCACTCTGTTTGTTCATGTTTTCTTCACTTTTTGAAGTTGTTTTGGTCCATTAAGAGTTTATTTTCACCTTGTCATGGTTAGGTTTTAGTAGTTATTGTTGGTCATTTTTCATATCACTACTTAAGTGAAAATTAAAGGGGGTTGTAGGGATGTAATTTTCAATTTGTCAAATTCATCAAATATTTTTTAAATCGAATTTACTTATTTATGTCCCCAAGTCAAGTTCAAGAGGGGATGTTGGCATATTTAATGTATTATTGACTTGTGGTATTGGTAGTTATAATCCACATTAGTTGTTATTAGGTGGGCCTTGGAATCACATTGGTGGTCATTAGTTGGGATTTTTGGTCCCACATTTATGGTATTAGGGGAAACTAACTAAACCCCTCTAATATATATTTGAGATTTTTTCTAATTTTAATCACTTGAAGATGATATAAGAAATGAATTGATCTTATTGTTGAGAGTTGATTTTATTCCTGCAAGGGTTCCACACTATACATCAATGTTCTTATTTTTTTGTGTGTTTGACTATCTTTATTTTATCATGTGTTGATTATTGATTCTTGGGTGTAGTGTTTTGTTGATGTTCACTCCATACAATCATATTTAGAAACATAAATTTATTTTGGAGTTACATCAATATCAATCCCATTACCTCATGGGAGACTTTCAAAATGAACTTCAAATGGAATTTCTTTAGGAACCACCTTCAAATTTCCCTACATGCTTAGTAGAAACAACATCAAAATTAATGGTAACTGGAGAAACATTATCAATAGAAATGTTGGATTTATACTTTGATTGGGCCATTATGGAATCATAAACTCCCTATGGTAGGAACCTAGGTCAATCAAGGCTACCATGAGGCATCTAGACACAAGACAATGAGTAAATGAAAAGAAAGGAATAATTAACAAGGAGGCTCATACACTACAAACCATCAAGCTCTTCTCCTCACATCATTGACAACAAAATCTCTGCTTTGCCTCAATGAGGCATAAATCAAGTTGGTTGGTGTGCCATTGAGTATTCTATAGAACGAAAATTATTCCTATTAAGAGAGTGACATTCCCATGGTTTGTCCTTATTCCTTCATGCATTAGTTGGATGTAAATACTAGTTAGGAATTGCCTTGAGCAGTGATGCTCATTTGTCAATTGACCTATTCATATATTATTTACCTTAAGACTTAGATCTATATCTTCCAAATTTTATAAATATAATGAGAAATACAATGATGATTGATGAGTTATAAATAGTGATTATTATGTTGTTACATTATTACTTGTATCATTTATGATTTGTTATGTTACATGTAATGATGACTCATATTGATGCATTGTTATGTATATGACTTCAATGATTTATGTTTTAGTTTTTGTATATTTAATTTTATTTTTTTACTATTTCATGCGAGTTCCTCTATATCAGAGTCCCTAATGTCCCCCAGAATTTAGAGGGAGCTTCCACATGTCCTCCAGATGCATGCCCCCCCCCAAAAAAAAATTGAACATATATGCAAGAAATGTTTTTTACTAATTTGCTTGAGTTTTGTAAGGATTTATAATGTCCACATATAATTGAGATGTCAATCTAACAAATTGTTCAAATAACAATATTACCAAAGTTTTTTTTATTATCACTAGTTAAGATGTTTTTGAGCCCCATGTTATGGGAAAATGCATTCACACACTAACATAACATTTTTTTTCTAATAAAAGAAAAAAAAGAAAGGACAATATGTAGCCCAATAAAAACTTTGCAATTTAAAATAATCAACATGCTTTACACTTTGTACTTGAACCATTCAAACATCATCAATTCATACACCTAGATAAACCATCTTTATTAAAAAAATTACATATGATATTACATAAATTAAAAACAAATATTAATATTACACATAAAAACTTGTAATAATACAATTCAAATAATAAACTTAGGGAAAGAAGAAAGTATGATGTTGTAACTCATCTTACCACAAGAAATGATAACATCCAAATTGCATTCCTTCTTTGGGTATCCATGTGAAACTTCCAAAAACAAAGAACTGATTAAGGAAGGAATTGAAAAGGTATTAGCAAAGTAAAAAATTTCATCATATTACTTCAATCCTCTGTTTTTTTCCTTATTACAAGCTCATACTCATTTTTAATTTTAATTTTTAAATTTTTAAAATTAAATATTTTATTTTTTATTTTTAATCTTACACTTTTCTTTTTTTTAAATATGTTAATATGGATATTCACCTTTTACACATTTACATCAACACACATTTACATCATCACAAAAAATGATTAAAAAATAGTATATTATTACCTTTTACACATTTACATCAACACACATTTACATCATCACAAAAAATGATTAAAAAATAGTATATTATTAGCCATAACATAAAGATTCCGAATAACAAAAACTAAGCTCCTCATTGTCATTGAAAATAGGGAGAATAAGTGATATATATATAGAAAAAGCTTTTACGTAACCAAATTACCAATTTCATCATATAGAGAATTAAAAACAAATTTTAAGCATGCACAAGAAGTCTCATGTAACAAGTATCATACAAACTTTGATATTTATCGTGAGCTACATCTCACAGGATTTTGATATAGGCTCTATGTATAATTGCGGCCATTCGGTGAAGGTCAAAGTAGATAACTTTTGGGGTATTTGCCTCTTGAGCACCACCTAGATTAATAAAAACTTGGGCCTACTTCTGTACAAATCAAGGAGAGAAGGTTTATAGTTTTTATGCTATATTAATATAATAGTTTTTATTTTCTAATAGTAGAAATTGAATCAAGTGCACATTAACATTAAAATGAAAATTTTGAGAAAGAAGAATGACTAGCCATTGGAAGAGGAAAAGAAATATCAAATTTTAAGGTTTTCATATCAAACTTACTTGTTAAAAGACAAAATTCTATACACAAACTTTAAATAGTTTTTGAAGATTAAGCATATTAAATAAAACTCATGATATTATACAACTTAGGCTTCATACTGTATATATTTGATGTTTCATAAGAGTGGATTAACAAGAGGGTCCTCTGTTCTTCAGGTCAATTTATTGAATTCAAGCCTTTAGGGTATTGACCAATTTAAGTGAACAATTGTAATAAATAAATCATAACTCTCAATGTGAGAAACAAATATGATTCAATAGAGGGAAAAAATTATGCACCATGGAGAATTTGCATCAACCCCAATGCACTTGACATAGGTCTCCTGGATCTGACGAGGCCGTTAGATCCAAGGGTCCTACATCAATCATGTTGGGGTTGATCCAAATCCTGCATGGTGCATAATGTTTTCCATAAATAGAGTCCAAACATACAGACCCACTCTATGCAAGTATGAATCCAAGCAGAAGGCCTATCTACATCAATGAGTTCCTCAATGACCAACTAATAAGAAGCATGGCAGAGTACATGATGACAAGAACAAAAATTAAATGGAAGAAGGTATATTAACAAGTATGGATTGTCGTTGTAAAAAGGTTGGGAGGGATCATAATATGTAGTGATTGCATAGCCAAATAAAAGAATAGCCTCTCAATCAGAAGCATTGTTGAGATGTGTCAACAATTGTATAACTGAAATCTATAAAACAAAAAAGGATTAGCAAGGAGAATAAACTAAGAGAACAAATATATTTTATTAATACAATAGAAAGAGAATGAAATGCGAGAATAATAGAAGGATTTTCATAATACACTAAAAAATAGAAGGCCGAAATAGATCTCCATCTTCTCCTTTTCAAACAGAATGGTTGGAGTTTCTATTCTATTTATATATTAAGCCTCGTATTCTATTATCCATTAAAAGGGATTAAATAAATTGAAACCTTAAAATCTTGTGAAAATTTTCCAACTAGCCATTTTTTCAACAATCAAATACCACACTTCAATAACATTAATAAAATTACCACACTTCTATATGTATGAAAATTTTCCTCCCTTGGATCTATTAGTAGAGCACATTGATATGCTTGATTTCAAGACTAAAGTAGACACCTAGAGAGTGGTTGTTAAGCCCTAAACAAAACCCCATGTTAAGTATAAAACTCTTTATTAATCCCTAGATATTGAATTATTACATTTTTGGTCTTATATTTGTATGTAGGCTAGAACCCTTCATTGCACCCCATCATTATAATTGTACTCTCTCTCTCTCTACACACACACACACACACACACACACCAAGGAGACCTAGTCTTAGGATCATCTCATCTCATCTTGTCGAATGAGTATATTGTAAAAGGAGGTTTCCCCCTCGAAATGGGCTATTATTCATTGATTTGAACTTTCATTATCAAGGCGTTGATTCATAACATTTGATATCAAAGCATCGATCCAAAGGTTTTTCTACTTCAATTGAGTCATCTTGAGATTTTGGCTATAACGTTTTTTCTAGGTCACTTCAAATAATGGAATTTGGAGGTTACTAAGGAGCCATATCATAATACGAATGCTAATACTTTCACATTTTGTTTCATTATACTTTTTGAGATATATCCTGTGGAAGATAGGGTTTTTGACTCATATTGATATCAGTTTTAAACAAGTCATCTTTGATTTTTCGCTATAACGTTTTTTCTGGGAAGTTTCAGATAGGGAATTGTTTTGGATATTGTAGAGACATAGCAAAGTACATCCATTTCAAGTTTGAGGTTCTGGGGAATTATATTTTAGGAGATATATTCTATGGAATTTAGGGTTTGTGGCTAGCCGTGAAATTAGTCTCAAATGCGTCATATTTTTATTTTTTCTATAAAAAAAAATCGGTGAAGTTTTAGACTTCAAAATTTTTAGAATACCAAGAAGACATAGAAAATTACATACATAATTTTTTCCAAATTTTTAATCATTTTAAATTGTGAGATATAACTCGTGGAAGTTGGAGTTGTTTACTAATCCTGAAATTAGTCTTAAATAAGACATTTTGGTATTTTTTCTATAACATTTTATCAGTGAAGTTTTCAATTTTTTCAGAAAACATATTAGAGTACTATAGGCCAAAATTTCAGATTCAGAAGGGTTCAAAGATCAGATATATATCGGGACAAAGATCAATCATCCAAACATGCTCTAAACTAGGGTTTGAAAGGTATGTAACTTACAATTGACATAAATTTTAATTGGAAGATCTATTGTTGGTGATTCAAAATTTGTGAAAAAGAGAAAAAAAAGTGAATTATTATTTTATTGCATGGAACCAAAGGTTCCTCCAAAAGTTACTTCACTCAATAAACGTCTATAAATCTCAACCAAGACTCAAGAAGAAAAAGATGAAAATTTTCACCAAATTGAAAAGGTGGAAAAGAAGATGAATGAAAATTGGGAACACATGGAAAGAAACACGAATGAAAATAGTGTACATGTGGAAAATAAGATGGATGAAAATAGGTAGCAAATGGAAATAAAGATGAATGAAAACTGGGAACATATGAAAAAGAAAATGGAAGAATTGAAAGCGTCCATGTACGATGTGTTATTACACGCAACAAATGAGAGACTCCCTAAAGGAGATAATTCTAGGGTTATTTATATGTATAATTTCATACATTAAGTCATAAATTGGAGAGTTCATAGAATTCGAGGTGTAAGCAAAGGAAATGCAGGAACATAGCCTATTCTAGCCTATGTTAATCAACTAATGCCAACAAAACACACTTTGGAACGACCTATCACTAAGAATACTAATCCAAAAAGAAAAGGTGTATTCAAATCACAAAGCAATCCATTGAAATCAAAAAGAAAACTCAGACATCTTAATATTGCATTCAAAGATCATATCAAGAAGAACAATGGCTCTACATACTATGTACAGATGTTTGATCTATGCATAAATATGTTTTCTTATGAGATCTCTCTTAATCAATGAATACTTAAGAATTCGATGTATGGGGGAATAAAAATGCTTAAAACCTATAAACAATAATTAGTTCATTAGCTGGAGGTTTCATTAATGGCTTGTAGTGAAATATTTCACTTGAGGTCGAAGTGTTCATGCGTCCTGAGAGATGATTAACATGCCAAACTGAATGAGTTCTAATTATTGCAATCTAACTTTTATGAGAATGCATACCATTCAATCTATCACCCAAATCAATCAAAAACAGAGTTGAACTCTTACAAAATGTTACTGATCGAATCTTGGAATTATTATCTTAGAAAGGCAAATGATAAACTTTGTAAACTCATAAACTAAATATGCAAATTGCTATGTTAAGTGTGACAAGTCCTTGTTGGTGGTATTGCACATTTGCATTCAAATGACTTGTCTTTGTGGAATTATGACTCAGAGAGATTATTCCCATTCATTTTAACATATGCATTCATTCAAAATAAAATAACAAAATAATCAAATCAGAACTAGGTATTGTCCTATTAAGAGTTGTTCTTAAGCAGGGCTTGAGGTACTCTCTTCCACCTAAGTGTTCCTATACTCTCACAATGATGAGTTCAACTCTCAAGAGTCCCAATCACTGTAAAAAATCAGAATCCTTGGAATGAAAGGAACACAACATATACAACATCAAATTGACTACAAATGATAATGAAGCATAAATGAGAATTGAAGGAACTATTAGTCTTTCTAAATGTAAGACGAGTTATACAATTACTATTAGCAAAGTAATCTAAATAAAAATAGAATCTCTACATATAACACTACAAAACATAATCTAATTATTATAAAATCTAACTGAAATAACAACTAAACTAACAAAATACAAACCAGCTATGCATCCCACGTTGGTGGGCCCTTTCCAAATGGTAGCAAGTTGGGTTACTTATAGTAGTGAGATCAAAAGAACACTCTTGTTGGAACTGGTATTTTGTATTAAAAAATAGAATATTCAAGTCATAACATCTACCTCAATACATCACATTTGACTAATAATGAATCAACAAATCATGAGATTTCTTACAGCTCCACTTGACAGTCACATTATCACCCCCCCTTACATTACATCAAAGATATACATATATAGAAGAAACCATAAACAAAGAAATGAGGACATCCCCTATGCTCCCGTAAACTAGAGCATCCAAAATAGTCAAGGTAACAATTAGATCAACTATCTTTGGTTTCACATAATCTGTTAGGACAAATTTAGCAAATCTGGAGAATTGATCAAATTAGTTTCAATCAATATGATATTCGTGGAACCTTACTGTGGAGCATAGAATCAAAGATCCAAGCTGACTTTGTTGAATAAATTGAAACGGACCACAACATAAATCTGGAAAAACCCAGTTTGGAAAAAACTCCATAACTTCTTAACCATGTATGATTTCAAAAATATTCCCACATAGTACTCAATTTTGACCATCTTGCACAAAACTAATGTTCTAGAATTTTTAGATTCATCTTCATTTGCCTAGAAATCACATTGGTAGTTATCTACTTCTAATTTGGCACATTTTTTACTGAAAAACCCTTGACCACAACTAGATACTGCCAGGTGCGACTTGGGCATGAACCAAGGGACACACACCATGCTGGCATCTAGATATTCAAAACCCTTGTGGCCATTTTTCATTTGGAGATGCGGAAGTATGGCAATGAATGATTTTAGGTATCGAAAGTGAACTCTTGGTACAAGAACTTGGTTACTTTATTTTTATAAACTATTGACATTAACCATAGTTATAAAAACTATGATATAATCATCGTTAATTACTAAAAACATAGTAAAATAATGTATTACCCACATGGTATGAATAAAGGTATGCAATGAAGGTTTATGGTGTGTATTATTGACAAAATGCAGGAAATGGTTTAAGAATAACAAATTTATTAGGCAAAGAAATATGACAAAAGAGGAGCCCAACAATAACAAGGTGCAAGAAAATCATGAAAATAAGGAGAACGAGGTTGTTGAGACAATCACATATTGGGAGTATTTTTTCAAATTTGGAGAGAACACATACTAAATCTCAGAATCATGATCATTCATTACTCCAAGATCCATATCATTAGGGCTTCAAGTCGACACCAAGGAACTACTTCATTATGAAGATTGATATGGGGAAGTTTGATGCTAAGGATCCTATAACATGGATATTCCATATGGAGAAATACTTTGATCTACACCAAGTTACAAGCTTACAAAAGGTACCTGTTTCATCTGTTTATTTAGAAAATGATCAATTTGTTTGGTATCAATGGCTTTGTGAAAGAAAAAAGAATTCCTCTATCTCTTGGTACATTTTTACGGATTAATTGATGTCAAATTATGGGGATATTAAGAGCAATACATTCTTTAGTCAATTGATAAATCTTAGGCAAAAAGGTCCAATTACAAAGCATATTCAACAATTTAAAAAGCTCACTCTTAGGGTAAAGAACATTCATGCGGATAATTTGTTAGATCTCTTTATGGACACTTTAAAGGAGAACATTCAACATGAGGTGCATGCTTTTGAACCTAAATCCCTAGAGCAAGATTTCAGTATGGAAAGGAAAGTGTAAAACAAAATATGGATACTAGAAGGGTGGCCACTAATATCTATAGAGAGCACAATGTTCCCTCTCCTAACCTCACTCAACCAACAAGGTTGACACCTAAAAAAATTGATGAAAGAATATCAAAGGGACTATATTTCAATTGTGAAATCAAGTACAGTAAGGGGCATAAATGCGACGAGAATAAATTATTCTACATAGACTATGAAGAGGAAGAAGATCAAGAATTGGAACCATCACAAGATATGGATCTTTAAGAGACTACTCGAGCAATATACTTTCATGCATTGGCTAACATCAGTACTCCAAAAACCCTCAATATACAAGGATACATCAACAACAACAAGGTAACAATGTTGATTAATTCTGGTAGTACCCATAAATTCATCAATTACAAATTAGCAAAAGATATCAATTGCTTTGTATTTCCAACACCAGAGTTTCAAGTAATGATTGCCTATGTAGGTACCATAAATTGTTCTGGGAAGTGCCATGGTATTGATCTCAATATGGGGGAGTATTTATTGGATAGTCCCATTATTTCCATCCAAATGGGGGGTGTTCATGTTGTATTAGGGGTCGAATGGTTGTAATCATTGGGAACAATGGCCCTTAATTTTCAAGATATTTTCATGAGATTTTCCTCAAAAGGAAATAAAATTGAGCTTAGAAGTATCCAAGGGAAGCCCTATGAGGTGATAAGCTCTAATAGCATGAAAAAATTACTCAAAAAGGGACACCATGGTGTAATTGAAAAACTTTCCTCACTGGATGTTCAAACATATATATGCTTTGCTCACCCTTTGCTCCAGGGGATCTGCAAATAGTTATCAACAACCATTCCAAGGTATTTGGAGATATGCCTAAGGGTCTTTTTCCTACTTGATATCATGACCATGCTATTCATTTGCAACCAGGAAGTGTACCACCTAACATTAGGCCTTATAGGTATCCATATGTATAGAAGAGTGAGATTGCGCATCTGATCCAAGAAATGTTAGAAGAAGACATCATTCAACCTAGACAAAGCTCTTTCTCTTCACCAATAGTGATGGTTAAAAAGGAGGATGGTTCGTGTCATATGTTTCCATATTATAGACAACTCAACAAAATGACCATCAAATATAAGTTTCCTATTCCTGTCATTGATGAATTATTAGATGAATTGAATGGATAATTTTTCTTTACTAAGTTGGATCTTCATTCAGGAGATCATCAAATCATAATGAGACGAGGATATTCCCAAAACATCCTTTAGAACACATGAAGGTCATTACGAGTTTTTGGTTATGCCATTTGGATTTATTAATACATCATCAACATTTCAAAGCTTGATGAATTCTATTTTCAAACCCTTCCTTAGAAAATTTATGTTAGTATTTTTTGATTACATACTCTAGAAAATATTGGAAAGAGCATGTACAATACATTGACAGAGTATTACAACTTTTGGAAGAGAAACAATTTTATGCAAAGCCTTCCAAGTGTGTCTTTGGGGTTCAAGAAGTGGAATATTTGGGTCATATTGTATCTGATGAAGGTGTAAAAGTGGACCCTAACAAAATTAAATCTATGAAGGAATGACCAATTCCCAAAACCTTGAATAAACTTAGAGGATTTTAAAGGATTGATAGGATATTACAACAAATTTGTCAAGAACTATGGTCAAATAGCGACACCTCTAACAACAGGGTAAAATCATGAAGGTGGGTAACACTTTTGCTTGTTTTATGACAAAAAAAAACTGTATTTTCACAAGTTCTTCAACTTCCGGCATACAAAAGTATTTTTTTTATTTAGAATTTCACTTTATAGTAAAAACAAAAGTTGTGAATAATTTTGTTATATTTCTAATGACTATTTTTCAATTTTTTTTTATCAAGATTTGATATGTCAATTTGACAATTGTTTAACAGTATGTTCCTTAA
>JZKD02S1610363.1:88261-122092 GCA_000966675.3 Picea glauca
AAAATATTACTTTTGAATTTTTTATGGTAAGTTTGGATACCCTATCTTTGAAGACACTTTTACCCTACATACCTAGTTCAAATGGTAGCACACATTATATGGTTGGAAATCTTATCCCGAAAAATTTCCAATGATATATGGCACGCCCTCTAACTCCCTAGAAATGAGGAGATATGAATTTTTATGTCCTACAACCCAGCGAGTAAATTGGGGTTAGCTCAACCAATCTTTATAGGTTGGACTTGAAAGTGGGGACAAAACATGATAGATGTGCACATTTGTAGTGAAACCAAGCAACATATCAAGTATGAGGTGCACAAAAGTGATCTGAGGTGCGCTAAAGGAGTTGGGCTATCTTTTTGGGACCTAAAGGTGTGCAAGAGAATTTTGAGGATTTTTCTGGCAATTTTCTTTCTCTTAAGGTGCACCAAGAAGGACAAAAGGTTTTCGTGTGGATTATGTTGAGGTTATGATGTTTCCTTCAGTGGATGTTACCTTTATTTAATGTCTTTTGTTAGTGGACGCTATCATCAGTGGATGTTTTCATCAGTGATTACATTTTGGGAATGATGCTATGAGGCTCACTAGGGTTTGAAGGATTGTTTGTGGAATGAAGCATGCAAGTGAAGTTAGAAGTACACTATGCATTAATATATTGGATTGGTGTCTACATATATCTTATTGAGTTGGTTCTTAGTTGAGGAGATTGGTGTCTCCAATAGGTTGGTGCCTACATCTTGTTGAGTTGGTCCTCAGTTGAGAAGATTGGTGTCTCTAGTAGGTTGGTGCCTATATATTGTTGATTTGGTGCTCAGTTAAGAAGATTCATGTCTCCAGTGGGTTGGTTCCTACAATATTTTTAATAGTAGGTTGGTTCCTACAGATATTTATAAGGATAATTTTATGGTTTTCTCCCAATTGGTTTTCGATGGTTTTTTAGGTGATTATTGTTTATCGTCTAATGAATGATTAAATAAAGTAAAAATTATCTTATAATGATTAAACCTTTCCCCTCTCTCGGTATAAGCATAAGTTAAACAATTGGTATCAGAGTAGGTTCCTTCATAAACAATTTAACCACTAGAAGGAATATCTTAAGCACATATGGATTGTAAGGAAGGTCTCCCTAGAAATAGAGCTCCTTTGTTCTATGGAACAAACTTTGCAACATGGAGTATAATAATGATGATATATTTGTAGGCCCTTGGGTTTGGTATGTGGGAACTAGTCACAATAGGTTATACAAATAAAGCTGGGAAGGAGTCAATTGAAAACAATGAAAAAATAATAGAGGTGTTATAGATTTAATTTCCACCCTATGGGCTAGAGAGGAATCCACAAAAATATAGAATACATAATACATATTTTCCTAAGGTTTAGGCCATTTTGGAGGTCCTCATTTCACACCTAGTAGACAATAAGTGAGGCCTTGCTAGTCACTAGTGGCTCAACAAGAAAGACACTGTTAAACTTCTAGAATCAGGGAGTTACGAGGTGGTAGGTGTGTTGATGTTTCTGGTAGCTGCGAGGTATTCAATCTAGAAAGTCGGGTCGAGCCTGCTAGAAAAGTCACTAGAAAGATTATTATAAATAAGAGTGACACCTTCCTCATTTGGCACACTCTCTCATGGAAATATATTGCAAGTTTGTTGGAGAGCTGCAGCTACAAAAGGAAGGAAGTAGGGCTCATCTTGGTTAGGGTTTCCTCATACCTTTCACTAGGGTTTGTATTTTGTGATATGCATGGTGAAGGTCAACCACTCTAGTGCTCTGGCTAGAGTGAGGTTCAACTACATTGTTGGTTATCTCTTGGTGGTGCGCTAGTGAAGGCTACACACCCTAGCGCTCTAGCTAGGGTTTTTTGCATCTATGTTGTTGGGTTATCTTCTTTGGGGTTTTCTCTAATGGATAGAGCTTGTTCTTGGTTATTTTGTCTTGGCAAGGATATTTTGTATAAGTAGGTTGTTGGGTTTTCTCCCCTTGTGTAGAAGGGTTTCCCATGTTGTATATGTTATGCTCAGGGGTGGCATGAGTAGGTGCCTATGGTTTGGTGGCAATGGACGTGCAATATCGCCTATGGAAAAACGAGCATGCAAAAGAAGTTTAAATTTCTATGGTAAATCTAATGTTAACGTAATTAACATAAATTCAACATGGTTTCAGAGCTTGGTTTCCTTGAGAAAAGTATAATCGCTAGAAGGAGGATCATGATATTTACCTTTTCATTGCAGTTCACCGCTACAGTTTTATGTTATAGCTTTCCGCAGTACCTTTCCGCTGCAAAATTTTATTTTTTCAAGCTAGTTCGGGTAGCTTGATGTTTTAGGGTTTTTCACTGCTTACCTTTGTTTCCGGATGGTGATACAATTTATGAGGTATGTACTTCTATATGTTAAATTATAACATTATATTGAAGTTTTTTTTTTTTTTTTCAGGATAAGGGACTTTTTTCCAAGAATCAAATCATATATACAGAGGGATCTCAGATCTAGTGCAATCAGAGGAACAACACACCCTCTAGGTTTGATTATTTTGATATGCCTCTAAATGTTATGGTGCCATTGCGATCTTATGTTTTTGATCTATTGAAGTTATGATCATTATATTAACCACTTAATACTAGAGATGCATTTGTTTATCTTCCCTCTAGGAGATATTCTTGTTTTGTTGTTTGTTTCAGGGAGGTTATATTGTCAAATTCCATGGAGGTTGCCATGGAAATGTTGTTGTTCTTGTTTTCTTTCTCCGGGAAGGTTACCTTAGAGGCATGTCACTAGTGATAGATCTGAGAGGGAGATATAGTGAAAGTTTCAGAAGGAAACTGATTAGATGGTCTCTAGTTTGAGACATTAAGTAGTCTGACCAGAAAAGGAGTTTGTACAGATTGACAGTTTGACTAGTTCCTAGTGCATGATTCTATCAGTCTGAGTGAGTCATGGTGTAGGAGACTTTCTCATTTTCATTATAGATCTCTTCTCTCTTTAAGGAATATGGTGATGAGTATTCCAAAGCTTTGTATTGAGCATGATGGAATTTGCAAAGGTTGTTCTCTTGGCACGAATGCCAAGGGATATTTTCTGAGCAGTGAGGCTCCAAAACATATCCACAGATGAGAAGACAACCGACATTTTCACCAAGAATCTATTAGGGACAAGCTTGGAAGGAATGGAAATGTTTCCCTCAAGGAGTGTTTATGATTGCAACATCATGCCAATATTCAAATATTGATCAGACAGACTTGATAATGTGGGAATAGGGCCAGATGTAATATTCGATGGACTAAAGATTCAAGTTGTTGTTAGATCTCCAGGAGGATATCGGGTAGACATTCCAAGATTGGTTAGATGGACTTGACCATGTGGTAATGATCCCAGGGTAGTCTTTGATGGATTGAAGGCTTGGGACCCTGGTATAGTATTCTATGGACTGAAGACTCGAAGCCCGACACTTGAAGCCCGACGTGTTCTTCGATGGACTGAAGCTATGTAGTTTTCAATGGACTGAGGACTCCTCCAATGTGTGTGAATTTATTTGAGCATAACACTCAAGGTGAGGTGAGTGGCCTCGATAAGCATCAGGCTTACTCTTCTCCCAGTACTGGGCTATAGACCAGGGGAGATAGGGAACATCTACATCTGGAGTGATGTGCCCCGATGTAGTCTTCAACAGACTGAAGACTCGAGGTGCTTGAGGTGAAATTCCATGTGTCTGATAGCATCAAGCTAAATTCATTCATAGAGTGATCCTATGGGAATATGTACATTCTAGGAATGATCTTGATCATTCTAAATATGCTCACGATCATGTGGGAATGTGGAAATTATAGGATCAACTATGAGGTGAATGTGGCTCCAATGTAGTCATAATTCTTATCATGGGATAAGAACAACCTAAGGTGTTAGACATATGTTTGTGGAGTTGGATCATAAATATAGCTAGTGAGGCTCATGGAGAAACTTTTCTATGACAGAAGAATACCAAGAACAGTACAAGATGTGCTTGGAGAATTCCTTCCTCATTGAGAGGGATTATTGATGGTTGCAACTTCGTGAGACATTCTTCTGTGATGATACTCCTCGATGGACTGAGTTGAGTATGACACTTATCAATGGACTGATAAGTTGTACTGGGTTGATTCCCAATTTCCCTTGGGAGTAGACCAAGTGGAAACATCATGGGAGAGTAGGTCATTGACGATGCACTACGGGTGAGTAGGTCCTAGTGCCACACTACAAAAGAGTAGGTTCTAGTGCCACACTATGGGCGAGTAGGTCCTAGTGTATTCTAGTGTCGATGATTCCCTAAAAAAATTCCACATTAGGTGTAGCCATGTGTGACGTATTGATGCTACTAATAGCATGGTCTATGTGACCATGGAATGGTTGGAGGACTGTGCAATAGCCTGCGAGGCTATGAGAACCAGAGGAAAAACATCATGGAGAATACCTTCCCGGCTAAGAAGGAGTGTTGATGTTTCTGGTAGCTGTGGGAGGTATTCATGTCTGGGATAACCATTTTGATAGATGAAGTTGCCAATATTTTAAAGGAAAACCATTGAAAGTCAAAGAGGATCCCAGAAGAGAAGCCAGACTCACATAAAATAATAAATAATAATTATAATGCTCTAGAAGTAAAGTCGGCTCCAGAAGAAAAAAATAAATAGAAAATATATTTTCTAGAAAGTCATGTCAGCCCTGCCGAAAAAGTCACTGGATGGATTAGTATAAATAAGAGTGATTCCTTCCTCATTTGGCACACTCTCTCATGGAGATATAGTGCAATTTTGGTGGAGAGTGGCAACTGCAAAAGGAAGGAAGTAGGGCTCATATTGGCTATGGTTTCCTCATACCTCTCTCTAGGGTTTGTATTTTGTGATGCACATGGTGAAGGTCAGCCACTCTAGCGCTCTATCTAGAGTGAGTTGCATCTGCATTGTTGGGTATGTTTTGGTGGTGCACTAGTGGAGGCTAGACACCCTAGTGCTCTGGCTAGGGTGTGTTGCATCTATGTTGTTGGGTTATCTTCTTTGTGGTTTTCTCTAGTGGATAGGGCTTGTTCTTTGTTATTTTTTATTGATAAGGATATTATCTATAAGAAGGTTGCTTGGTTTTCTCCCCTTGTGTAGAAGGGTTTCTTAGGATGTATATGCTATGCTCAGGGGTGGCACGAGTAGGTGCCTATGGTTCAGTGGCAATGGTACAACATCGCCTATGGAGAAACGAGCATGCAAAAGAAGTTTAAATTTCTATGGTAAATATAATGTTAACATAATTAACAAAAATTCAACAAGGTGAGGGATGAGTTTGGTCTTCATGGAAAAGGCCTAGGAGCTCACATCATTCAATTCTCTAGTGGTCTCTGGAAGATATAGAAGCCTCTCCCAAGCCTTCTCCAAGAGATATATAACAAAATAAAACCTTGGGAAAGAGGAGGAAGAATTGAATGGTATTTTTATGTTGTCCAACTACAGAGGTATCTATCATCACAACCATAATTTAGTGAGCCTAGCCTAACCAAGAAGATGCAAGGAGAGGCAGGGAGATAGGAATCAGAGGAGGATGCATCTTCATCAAGTTGAGGTATGATTTGGTATGTATTCTCCATGTTTTATTAATAGATCAATCATTTTCTCTCCATTTTATTTGTGTTCTTCTCATGAATGAATTGGATTTGATTATATAAATGGTTAATCAAGTTAGATCTAAGGCATTCTAATCATTCCTAACACTAAAGAGAAAAGAGGTTTGGTGGTTCTTGTTACTTGTGTGCATGAAGCAGGTGGTTGGAGTTGGAGTTGGAGTTGGAGCTCCAGATCTACACCAATGAGGACATATAGGAACAATTGTAAAATAAAGGTATGCCAATCTACCCCCTTTCTATCTAGAATTACTAGGTTAATCCTAGGGAGATTTTGCTGTGTATTCAAAAATATCTCCGTGAGAAAAAATTCCATAACAAGATGTCATCTTGAGTGGCCTACCAGATTCTAAGATTGTCAAGGTAATGAAGTGTACAACAACTGAACAGATTTGGGACAAGATACAAAACATTTCTGAAGAGATATTTAGTGAAGAGATATCTACTGATTATTCCAACTGTGAGTCAGAGACAGAAGAAGCACAAGTTGTGAGAAATATAAAAGGAGGATCTGGAAAATTCAAAGAAAGAGAAGATATTGATGTTAAAGAAGAATCTCTCTCCATAACCATGGAAACAAAACATGTCGATGAAGAAAATGAAGATAATCAGAAAGAAAATCCAGATTCATAGGAAGAACACATTTATGGGGAAGTGAATCTTGAAGCAGAACTCATTAGAGCCTTATAAGTAATAGAAAAACTCAAGGAAGAGAATATAAAGCAGAAGAAGAAATTCTAGAAACATGAAATGAAGGATCATGATCTTGAAGAAACAAAGAAGATAATTATTATTGTTGGAAATATTTTTTTCATTGATCTCAAAGACAAGGGGATCCTACAATATGTTCAAGATAAATATTACAATCCTATAGATGTCCAATATAAAGATTTCAAGATGGATATTGTTGAAAGTATTATTTTTGGTCAATTTGGAGAACACTTTATATGGTTGGAAATATTATTCCAAGACCTTTCCAATGGTATATGGAATTCCCTCTAACTCCCGAGGAATGAGAAGATATGAAGTTTTCCATTTGAAAACCCAGACAAAAAATTGAGGTTGGCTAAGGTCTGCCAGGAAAGTGGGGACAAAATTACTATAAATATAGTATCTATTTTTTCATTTTTTGTGCAACCAAGCAAGAGATATAAAGTATGAGGTGCGCTAAAGGAAATGGGGTGACTCCTTGGGATGTATAGGTGTGCAAGAGAAGTCTAAGGGATTTTCTTTGGGACTTTCTTATTTTCAAGGTATGTTATAAGGTTGTGATGTTGTCATGTGCATTGCAATGAGGTTTTGATGTTTCTGTGAGGTTGTGATGTTGTCATGAATGGATGTTTTTGTGAGTGGATGTTTCTTTTAGTGGATGTTAATTTCAGTGATTACGTTCTAGGAATGATGCTATGAGGGTTGCTAGGGTTTGAAGGATTGTCTGTGGAATGAAAAATGCAGGTGAAGTCATAAGCAATATGTGTATGAAGATGTTGGATTGGTGATATCTTATGTATTTGGTGCTCAGTTGAGGATATTGGTGTCTCCAATAAGTTGATTCCTACATATTGCTAAGTTGGCACTCAACTAAGGAGATTGGTATCTTTGGTAGGTTGGTGCCTAAATTTTTTTATAAAAATATTTTTTGTGGTTTTCTCCCACAAGGGTTTCCACATTAAACTTTGTGCAATGTGATTTGAGTTTATATGTGATTATTGTTTCTCAACTAATGATTGATTGATGAATGGTTAAATAAAGTAAAAAGTATCTTATATTGATTCACCCCCTGTTGGACACACTGACGACACTGAGAGGGGGGGGTGAATTAGTGTAGGGATCTTTTCACACTTCTTTTCAAAACACCTTAGTTAGAAATCACCATTTACTCATTATTCATTACTTTAACTAGTAAACATATCTCAACAAAAAACATCATCAATAAACCATCTCCATAAAAAATGCAAGGAACACAAGATATATGTATAAGTTTCTTTTTTATTACAGACTACATTCCTTGGGGTTTTTCAGCATCAACTGAAATGAGCACCAAATATCAATGCAAGACCGAGCCTGCAGATCTCATCACCAACTAAGAAGAGGAATCCAATCCTCAAGTACAAGACCCAACTTGTAGACATAAAGAAATCTAGAAAACTGTACCAACAGTCTATACCAAGACAAGTGCATCAACTATGCACAACACAACCTATCACAAAAACTCGTCACCTGATCTTGTCTCATCAATACCAATCATCAAGTCAACTCTCAACCATATGCACAATATCACCAAGTTAACCAACAATATACCTCTAGCAATACACCATACTCTCCATAAACCAAATACCATAAAACCTTACACAAGACCATGTGCCAAAACCATACCTTTAATCCTGTAGAAATCATCAAGACCTATACCATACCATGCAACCACTGGAACAATTCCAACATGCAAATATGATGTGGTTACCGAACTGCCAACTTTTTGTAGCTGCCAAATCTGTTGTCACGGTTTTGATGCCGTGATTCTGCTGCCACGGTTTTGCTTCTGTGATTCTACTGTTGCTTTTTACTTTCATGATTTTGCTGCCACATTTCTATTGTTGCAATTCTTATTCCACGATTCTTCTACCGCCCTTTTTCTTCTGCAATTTTTCTGTTGCCCTTTTTCTGCAACGATTTTTCTGCCACTATTTTTCTGCCCCCCCTTTTCTGCCACACTTTTTCTGCCGCATTTTTTCTGTCGCGATTTTCCTGCTACAAATATTCTCTATCAATAATACCTCCCAAATAACCTTTCACAAATTTATATTCAATATGCCCAAATATCATACACATAAGAGACCCTTTCTCTCTTATTTATACTTCTCCAAGTAGCTTCCTCAAGGGGTTTTCTAACCAACTTACCCAACTTCCTTCTTTTGGGGATAACCCACCTCTAAACACTTTGTCCACTTACAACCACTTTATCCACAAATAGTAAACTCCCCACTTCTAGTTGCAACTAATTTATTTTTAATTGTTTTCTTGTTGCAACCACTTAACCCATTACTAAACACTTTTACTGGTCAACTTCTTCTAGGAGATTCTAGAATAATTTGACTTATTTGACCTTCTTGACTTCTTTGACCTTCTAGGGGCTTCTATATAACTCATAAGGGTTCTCCAACTTCACATGTCCATAAATCTCTAACCGTGAGGAGTTACGTGATGTTCCACATATCACCAAAAATGGCATGACATATACTATCCATCTATAATAGTTTCTCCTACAAATTCACTGATCTTAATTACATTATTCCTCAATCAAAATTGGGTTACCTAACCACACTATTGGGCTACTCAACCACCTAACCATTTGGACTTCACAAAGCGTCTTCACGTGAGGGATTTTACCATAAGGGGACCACTTTGAGAACTTTATCCAAGAGCGTCTTCCCATGAGAGATTTCACCATAAGGGGACCACTTTTGAGTTTATGCATTTTGTTATTCCTATCAACCATGACATGACATCAATGATACAAATCCCTTTAATATCAACACATCATTATGACACCACTTGACATCAACAATTTGACAACAATTACATCAATGACCATATAACCAATAATCAATATATCAATATGTCAATGATACAAACACATCACTATGACAATACTTGACATCAACCCTTTGACATCAATGAAAACATAGTACAACAATCTTCCTCTTTGGCATTTATGGGAACACCAACATTGATGTCAACACCAATCATTGATGGTAACACTTGGACATGGCAATGCTCATGCTCCCTCTGTGATCATCGATCCTCATCAATGTTCATCTCTCCACATAAATGTGACTATCTCTCCCCCTTTGACATCAATGGCAAAGGTTATTTCTATCCTTGGAGCTTCACCCCCTGCCTGCACTCTCCTTAGGGATTCTCCCCCTGTCTGGATGCCTTTGAGCTTCCTATGAATAATCTCTCCCCCTTTCGATAAGGGATATCACTATGATGCAATGAGGATGTCATGGCTGCCAATAATCTCTCCTCCTAGAATCATGTTGTTGCAACCAATCATGGGAAGAATAATAACTCCCCCTGTGGGTATGTCTCCCCCTATTTTCTCTGCAAGATGAACAATATGATACCACTACAATCTGCTGCAAATGCTACTACTCAAACGAAACATATATCAACTACTCAAGAATGATATGCTTTTCCTATGCCAATCCTTCGACCTATCCATGCATCAAACTCATGCCATGCCATACATCATGAAGCAAAAGATATGCCAACAATGAATATATAATCATGAATAAAACATAAACCATGCACATCTTATGTCATACTGTGTGCCAACCATGCACAACACCCATGTACATCAACCATGTAGATCAATACCATACAATATACCATAATATATCATCAATGGAGTGTATCAACCATATGCCAATAACATGTTCTAACTGTGTACCAACCATATGCCTCTACCAACATGCCAACCATGTGCCTCAAACAAGTGTCATATCACTCATGATATTCCTGTACCATGAACCAAGTTCCACAACCATGTATCTCAACCATCAATATATTAATCAAACATCTCAACTATATCATCCCATACATCATGTACCAAAGAAAGTGCATCAACCATGCACCAAACCTCAACAAGATGAACCACAATCAAAATGTGTTCCCATACATGTATGCCATATCAACCATAAACCATGTGCCAATCATATTTCTAGCAAGTGCCTCAACCAATGTACCAAGTATGTACCAATAATGCATCAACTATAGATCAAGCTATGATTCATCAATGATGTACAACATAAGCATTGTTGAGGAAAATATATGAAATAATCTTACTCAAGCATTTTTAGTTATTGCATGGCTAAGTAAAGATAGACGAGAATATTACCCTATGTTTATAGCCTCAAAATTTGTTTCCTAATCCACAAGTATTAGTTACAAGGGTTTAGGTTGATTTTTTATAAATAAAAGATTGTTGTAAAATTCAACATTTTTATATAATTTTGTGAATATAACAGATGCAAAATAAATGTGGAGACACAAGCAAAAATACCAAGTCACATATTAACACAGATGAGACAGAATACAAATCTCTTATTTCATTCCAAGAAATCAAAAGAATTGTTCTCTTTACAAAGATACCTGAGGGAGTTTGGACCAAAGTCAAGCTTAGATGTCCCCAATGAAAACCATACAAAAGGACTTCTGACAGAAAGTAAAAAAACTAAACTTTAAAAGTTTGATCAGCTTGCCACAAATTGCTTCCCACTTGACTCTGTACAATATCCTTTATCAATCATGAAAATTAATTCACAAACAGACAAGTCTACATCGACTATCAAAGATAGATCAACACCTCTAAAAACAAGTCTCTGAATGATGTAATTCAACCTTGAATCTTGTTGTCTACAATAGGACCTTGTTGTCATAAAAAGAATTAGGCTTTTAATGAATTAAAGAATGAATGAACACTGAACTATCTCAATAAAACTCAAGAGCAAACCTTAGTATGCTTTCTCCTTCTATTCTCCCTTTGTTCTTCCTTCTCCTTTTTCCTTTAAGCAATCAAAATTAGTTGAACTAGTTCAACTACCTCTTTTAGTTAAGTTAACTAAAACTCAACTAACTTTTAGTTTAGGGGAAGAATTAATGTAATAATAATAAGGGTCTTTAATAAATAATAACTAGTAGGTGGGACCCCTTGTGACTCCCTTTAGTTTCTTAACAAAAATAAACATAACTAGTCAATCAATCAAACACATCCCTCCTTGTGGTTCCCATCATCATTCTCGTAATTTTAAAATTAAATATCAGCGATATTTTAAACCATATCCAAAAAATAAAATATCCAAAATATCCAAAAATAGTTTTTTGTCCAAAAACTTCAGCAATCAACTGTTCTCAACAATCAATAATAAAATATACTCAAAAACCATATTTGCCACTTTGGGAGGCAATTTTGCCTTTGTTGTTGTTGTCTCCATTTGACTTTTCTGAATTAGCCTTAGGTTATGTGGATCCTTTAGTCTTGATATCAATGATAAAATGAGATCAGTCATCTCTCAAGTGCATGCAAGATGAAATGGATTTGGTTGAATCACTTGAGGGAGAGGAGGGGGCAGCATCAACTTTTCCTTTATCATGTTTGTAGTGGGCTTCGGATTTGAGTCTCTTGCTTACATGGGAATACTGTACATGTGTGTGTGTAGGGGAAATTTGGACATTTGGGTTAACCAGTGGAGGAGGAGCACGCAGAGACAAATTGGGCCAACCATGATGTTGGGAGAATGTTGGGTGAACAATCTCTTGTCATCTATCATTTTCAGGGACTTCAGGTTGTAATGAGACATGAGGGGGGACAAGGATACCAGGGACATGTTGGGGTTGGAAGGGAGGCCTTTCTGGCCTAGGTTGGACTACCCCTTTTCCAATCCAAATTAAAAATCCAGCTTGGAAGAGCTATTTTAACTCTTGTGGATCTGCATCAAAATGTATCAAAAATCTAGGCCTTCTAGGGCATCTGTTTCAATTCCCTCTGCCCCTATTATTTCATCCATGGATTCCTCTGCTAAAGAAGCTCATCCTGTATCCAGTGTTCATTAGAAACTAGATTCTTAAACAAGCCATACATGACATCTCTTTAATATGAAACAAAGTCTGGCTCAACAATCACATCAGACCCATGCAATCCAATCCATAAAATTCATTTAATACTTGTCAATGAGCAGGGGGTGAATAATGGTTCTGGGATATCTGAGGGGGTTGTATTGAGTGAAAAAGTGATAAGATGAAAGGGAGTAAGAACATGATTTCTCCTCAACAAATCATTAAACAATCAATTGTGTTGCAATAAAAAAACATATCAACTGTGACCCATCTCTGTGTCATCCTTTAACTGTTGTAATACAAAGTTTCCATTTAATTTTAATTTAATTTTAAGAACAGGGCGTGCAAAGTGAATCTGGGATTGTGAGGGGATTTGTAATGAGAGAAAAAGTGAGAAAATGACAGGGGATGATAATGGATACTGTTCATAAAACAAAGTAAATAATCAATAATCATAACTCTATATTAGAATCAATTCAAAAAGCACCAACATTCATTGTTTCTCAATTTTATACCAAACTATCTGTTGTTCCAATAATTAACTTTCCCATAATTTCTCAATTCATAATAGTCTGTGCAATCATAACTTATAAACAAAACAACCTTTCCATTCAACAGTCTTGTTTAACAAAGCGTTGATCCTTTCTTTCTTTTCTTTCCTTAAAAAAAAAAATAAAAAAAAAATGCACAACAATATGCTCGACATCTATCCCTGATAGTCCATAATGCATCAATATAACAATCAACATTCATTGTTTAACAATCAGGCCCAATTAAAATATACACGGGTCTCTTTTTAAAATGTGAATAGACTTCAAAGCATGCCCGATTATACACAGCCTTCACCATATCAATCACAAAACCTTGAAATGAAACAACAGTCAACCAAAACAATAAACCTCAAGGCTTATCTCTGTGGGTATAAATTCATTTTAAAACCATTGGTAATATGTACAATGATCCAATAATATATATGAAGAGAACATAACCAATTACACACAGGTATCATTTTTTTAAAACTAGCCATAACCCTGATCGAGCCTAGCAAAAACCACAGAGGTGTCTCCATATGAAATCAAGACCATGCTAGTAAAAGCATAGTGAGTGAAACCATAATGAAAACAAGGCAGCTCTCGACTATATGCAAGTGCTTCTTTTCATTTGTAATTTTTCAACCAAATTTATCATAGAAGGATGGGACGGGGACTCGACGGAGAATCTCCATAACCATTTCACTGATAAACCGATATTTGACAACCCAGAAGATGCCCGAAGGGAGAAAAGACAGTTGGAATCTAAATCAGACTCTGTCAAAAGAAAATGCACAGAGACAACAAGAGCGCGTTCATATTTTAATAATAACACAGAGAGTTGATGGTCTTCCGAGACTTCTATCAACCATAGGCAAAAATACCTTTCAAAAAAGTCACAATAGTGAGCCACATAGTCTTCGTATTACTCCTAGTCTAGGCAACGAAACCAATAGGTAACCCCCAAGGATGGAAAAGACGGGTAGGGTAAAATAGCTAGCGCACATAGTGCCTTTAACACTTGCAGAGGAGAGGTGCAATATAATTGAATAGTGGCAGTTATTAAAAGAAAACATAGATATATAACATCTCTATCCATTACTTAAGATCCAAACAACTTGACAACAACACCATTAAGGATGCACACATCCTTTTGACATAACTCCAGGTTACAACTTGTATCAATCCACAACCATACAGGCATGTATTAATGCTAGGGTCACCCAAGACTAGATCTTGGGATACTTTAGTGAAAAGACAGTAAGAATGGGACAACGACCATGACTCAGGGTTTAAAGAAAAAACACAACAACTTTGGCAATCCCTCTGTGACTGGGTAAGGGTTACAATCATGACTGTGAGGGAATGAAGTGACTGATGGTAATACACAGAATGAAACCATCCATCATCAACGCAGAGCGATGTGAACCACCATTCACTTATTATTCCATAAAGACCCATCATGATACTAAACTGACTGAGAAACCAGTCAATGCACAACTTAAAATACCCAATTTTTTTTCTTGCAATCCCAGACATTTTACAGTCATCACAGAGAGATATAACACACATATACACAGTCGAAATTCTCAAGAACACACAGAATCCAAGCATCGTTGAGCCATCATTTTTTCATACAATAGAGAATACCTCATGTATGGAGAGAAAAAGAATCATACCTATGGAAAACCACTTAAATGGAGAGTTGGTTGAGCCTTCTTCCTTCCAAGAGCCTAAAAATGTAGAGCTTCACAACAGGTCAAAAAATGCAACAAAGGAACAAAACTAGGGTGACGAACAATAGGGGGAGTATGGAATGACTTGCAGTAAATGCACGTCACATCCATCACCTGGCCTATTCAATTTGAAGTACGAGATAGCCCAACAAGCATTACATTCACCAATCAATTAAACCATGTATTCAATGCCAAACCATTGTGAAATATGCGATGATATTCATTGCATAGTGCACCACCCAATATCATTTACACGTTAACCCTTGCCATACCTCCATGCCATAATACATATTGAAATTCTATATGTGTCCCATTCAAATCTAATGAAATTCACATAACCCACTAACCAACAATAGCATAATAGTTAGGACTAACACTAATATCCTTTAACTTTTCCATTCGAATTTGAACATAACCCTCTATCATAGCTCAAACATATAACTTCTTTCCCTTTAGAATTTTTTCATAAGTTTTTTTCTTTTTTTGATCATGCTAACATTAAAATATCTCTTGCATATATGTGGCTAGGTAATTGATCATATGCATTAGTGACATGGTTAAATCATAGAACATGTAAATAACATGCTCCTCATAACCATAAAAATGTTTTGGATCGCAAAAAGCATTCCACAAAAATGCTTCATCCACTTGTTATCATGTCAAATGAAACCAAGACCGCATCATAAAAAATGTAGGACTATGTAGGCAACATAAAAAATAGCAGCAAAACATATATAATATGTTTATCCTTACGCTGCTTGTCTACAAGGGGGTCCCACCTACTACTATTATATTATTAGCATAGTTTAAATAAAAGGGCTTTAGCAATACTTTGTGGGCAGAATTCATCATTACGATTTTAATCATCAAAAAAATGGTGACTCCACAGGGAAATTTGTTTCCATCAGATTAAGAACTCAAAATGTCTAGTTTCGCAGACCAAGTAACATTATATCAAGAATATATAAATCAGAATGATTATGCAATAGGGGGAAGTGAGCGGATTTAATGGAAAAATGACCAGGAATTTGGGAGTAACTCATGAAAAGTGAAGTATGAGGGGGTTTATCCCTATAAGCATAATCATTCAAGTATAATTTGTTCTTGCCTTCAAGGAGAAAAAATTTCTGAACCTTCTCTTTTGAATATCGAAATGGATGAAGAAAAGGAAAGCAAAAGTGGGATAAAACCAACTATCTCATAAAATAACAGTAAAAGAAGATAACAATTTCAATGATGCCTTCAAGGGGAACATCATGACAGATGTGTAATCTTGATTGTTATTGAATAACAATACTTTGCAGAAGTGTCGCTATGGAAAAACTGATCCAACATTTTATTTTTGACAAAAATTGAAGTCAAAAGAACAAAAGCAAGAAATGTCATAACATAAATGAAACAACAAAATTGAAATAAGAAGAAATGAAATGACAGAAAATAAAATAGCAGAAATGGAAAACTACTAATGTAAAAGAAGAAATGAAAACTACTATAATACAAAACAATCCAAACAGTGTTAAACTCTTCAAGTTGGTTCCACATAATTTTTTAAGTGGGTGGGAACCGTTAGTGATGTAGGAAAACAATCGCTCCTGTAAGTCCTTTAGAATATAAGAATTTTCACCCAGGACAAAAGCGATCTTAAAAGGACCCAGCCATAATTTTTGAAACTTTGAATGTATTCCTCTATCATCATGAGTTGAATCCCACAATAGTACGTTCTCATTGACTTTAAATTTGACATCTTTGACACTCTTGTTGAAATATTTTTTAACAGTCTGATGTCTTCTCTTTATATTACCCAAGGAAAACATCCTTTGCTCCTCTAAAGTCAGGAGTGCATTCATTCTTTGAGAAACATCAGAAGAATTTAATTCTTCGACCTGTAACATTAAACTCAAGGAGGAAAGTTCCAACTCAGTAGGCAAAATGGCATCTTGACCATAAACAATATGTAAAGGAGTGCAACCAGTGCTCACCTTAGTGGTAGTTCGATTTTCCCAAAGGGCGTAAGTGAGGACAATGTTCCATTGATGAGGCTTATCTTTGATAATCCTTTTGATAATTCTCACGAGATTCTTATCGGTAGATTCAGTCTGCCCATTTCCTTGGGGGTAATAAGATGATGAGGTAAAAATTTTAACCCCCAACTTAGCTAAAAATTGGGTCATCTTAGCAGAAATAAAAGCGGGACCATTGTCTGTAATAATTTACAAAGGAAGACCAAATCTGGAAAAAATATTATTTTCATGGAAATAAATCACCTGCTCATTTGCCAAATGTTTAAGTGGGACAAATTCAGCCCATTTTGTAAAATAGTCTGTGGCTTTCAAGATAAAGACTTGTCCTACTGAAGACAGAGGATTAATAGGACCAATAAAGTCCAAACCCCATTTTGAAAAAGGAAAGTCCGGGAGGACATGTTGTAATGACATGGATGAAAGGCGTTCTTTCCCAACAAATTTCTCACACTTGTCACAAGATCTCGAAAAAACATATGAATGAAAAAAGATTGAAGGCCAATCGTATCCTTTTCTGATAATCTTAAAAGCAGTGGTTTTAGAAGAAAAATGACCTCCTACATGAGTAACAGAATTTGAAGAATCATGATTTTCTTGCAATAGTTTTTGTGCTTCCTCATTGTTTACACAACGAAGCAACATACCATCGACAAATCTTCTAAAGAAGAAGTCTCCTATAATGACGTATCTAGCAGATTCGAGACAGAGCCTTATTCTTTGATGAGTGTCTAGGTTATCTGGACATCTTTGATTTTGCAAATAGTAAACCAAATTTTTATACCAAGCATGTTCAGACACATGAAGGATTTGATTATCAATGTAGAACAGTGATGATAGAGAACTATCATGTTCATCAATTTCTTCACTAGTTTCAACATGATGAGCTAAGTGAAGGGATAAGTCACGTCCCTTGATGGTGTTAGAAGTCACGATAGTTAAATCATGCTCCTGGATCTTGGCAAGCCAATGTGAAAGCTTCCCTGAAAGGTATGTCTGTGAGAGCAAAAACTTGACAGCGGGTAAAGGGACTTTTACCAACGTGTGCTTACCTAAGATGAAGTGGCAAAATTTTTCAACAACTTTAACAAGAGAAAAAACATGTTTTTCAATAAAATAATATTTAAAATCATCATCAGACAAGATTTGACTCATGTAAGCCACTGGTTTTTCATTACCTTGGTCATCACCTTGCATGAGGATAATAAAAACTTCTTCCTCTGTGGCATTAGTATATATCATAAATTCTTTCTCAAAATTCATCTTCTCCAAAACCGGTGCGAAATTGATTTCTTTCTTGATCACTACAAAAGAATTTTCAACGTCATCTGTCCAAGAAAAGGGATAATCTTTCTTAAGAAGATTATGAATTGGCTTGACCATTACAACAAAATCATGAACAAACCTACTGACAAAGTTAATAACACCCATAAAATATTGAACCTCCTTCTTGGAAGTGGGAGCAGGCAGATTTAGGATAGCACCCATCCTTTCAGGATCAATGATTATTCCTGAATCAGAGACAATGTGTCCAAGGAGCTTTCCCTTGGTAACATCGAAAATAGACTTAGAAGGATTTAGAGAAATGCCAAATTTCCTGCATTGCATGAGAACTCTTTTAAGATGACCAAAATGATCTGATCCGTTTTTAGAGTACACAATTAAGTCATCAAGATAGATCTGAATAATATTTCCGATCAAATCGTCAAAATATATTTGCATAGCTCTTTGAAAAGTGGCACCTGCATTAGATAATCCAAAAGGCATACGTTCGTAAGAAAAAGTGCCCCAACGAGTAATAAAAGTGGTTTTCTATTTATCTGCCCCTTTTACCTTGATTTGATTGTAACCAGAAAAACCGTCAAGGACATCATCTATGACCTTGCAACTTGCTGCAAAATCATTTCCATATTAGGGAGAGGAAAGTGATATTTTATACTACCGCGATTCAATGCACGAAAATCTACGCATAATCTGATTTGACTAGTTGTTTTCCAAATGGGAACCAAATTGGAAACCCATTCAGAATACTTAACTAGAAAGATGATCCCAACCTTCAAGAGTTTTTCAAACTCCTTTAGAATAGTTGCTTCCAGTGCAGGGTTAGTGGGTATTCGTTTTTTCCTAACTAGTTTTATGCCCTCCTTGATAGGAATGGCATGTTGTATAAGAGCAGGATCAAAACCACGAAGATCCTCATAAGACCAAGCAAAAGCATCTTGAAATTCACCAAGAAGCCTAGCGAACTTCAATTTTTCTTCAACAGAACATTGGGCACCTCTTTTAACATTCTTTGGAGACTCGGGTGTTCCAATGTTCAAGGAAATGGTTTCACTCACTTTCCTTTTCGACTCCTCTTCTTTATATTTTTCTTTGTTACACACATCACTCGATGAAAATAAACTTTCTAGACGAGTCAAGCCTTTAGGAATGTTATTATATTCCATTGATATAATTTCCTTAGGCTTATAAGGTTCATTTTGAATGAAAGCACAGATGCTCTCATCAGTAGGGAGCACCTACCATGACTCTATATTGTCAAGGATGTGTGTACGATACAAAGATTGAAAGGTACAATCAAGTATTTGTCGGAGAAGTTGTCGATTAGGAGAGGCTGCAAAAATAGCTAACCGGTCAGCCATTGTTGGCACATGGGTAGACCCATGGTTCAGCGCTTAACAACACACCAACAAAACCCCGACTACTGGCCCTTTCAGCAACACTTATGAAGCAGGCGAAGTCTCACCCGAGGTAGAAGCAGGGGGGGTTACAGGATGCAGGTGTCTGTAACCAAGTTGGGACACAAATCTATGATAATAACACTTTGCAGGGTATTCTATTAACACTTAGAATATGACATGAATTATTTCATTAGTTTTATTAACATCATAGAACATACTTAAATATGGATTGACACAGTAACTAGGCACTTCAACCACTTAGCACATAGCACTGATTTAGATCTAACATTCTTTTATCTTTAACACAAGTAAAGCACTAAGCATCAACAAATCTATCTATCATGCATAATAACCAAAGAAATGAGCATATTCATAACATAAACAACACAACACAAAGCAAACCAAAGACACAAGATATAAGTGGTTCACCCCAGTGTGGGGCTACGTCCACCAACCGCTTTGCCTTCTTTATTATTCATCCAGATCTTACATTCATTTGCTTCTGTGCACTAAGTCACATAGCTGAGCTTCGCACCAGACATGAGATTTGCGCACTGAGCACTAGATCCTCCTTCCAAAACTAGGTCAAGGCACCGAGCCAACTTCTCTATGGAGCACAGAGCCTTAACACATATACACTATGTTGCACAAAGCAACTCAAAACTACTTGCACTTAGCTCTGAAAGCTTTATTTCTACAATAATTTCTTATTTATTTATAGTTTTACAACCCATTACAAAAATGCGTAGACATGGGAAAATCCCATGGGCCGACATCCCATAAACACATTACAAAAACCCTAGAGAATCCTTCAAAATCTGTGAGATTCACGATCTCCGCTCCACATGGGCACTCCATCTTCGAACAATGTGTCAAAGTCCAAAAGTGGTCCAAACCTGACCAAGGTTTCCTCAAAACTTGGTTGAGGGCCAACAGGCCCCCAGCACTCACCTGTGACTCGTCCCGAGTCACTTAGGTTTGGTCAATGCTGCTTCGAAGGACTCAAGCTTAACTCGAGCTACCTCGACTTGTCGCTTCACCTGAGCCTCCTACTCAGCGAGCTCCTAGATCGTCTTCTCTGTAACAGGCCCTTCCAAGCATTGTTCCATTGTTGCAACCACTTGGTCTAATTGCGAGCCCTGTCCCTCAATTTCTTCCAACACCTTGCAGGCTTCATCTTGCACAGGTTGTAGCTTCTGCGCAACTTCCATTACCCTTCCCTGGAGGGCAGTGATCTATTGTTGAAATGTGCACTATTATTGAGACCTCTTCATTCTTTCAACTGCGATGATTAGCTTCATATGCGCCTGTACTGACAATGCATGTTGTTGCGCCTCCTGTAACTGTGCTTCCATCTTCCTTAGCTATGGATCCTCTGTGAGGTGTTCATATGTTTGTGTGATTCTATCACTCAAATGTTTTCATTCTGAGACGAGGGCTCTGATTCTTACAATTGTATTCTTAGTGATCTCCTTCCTCTAGTCACACACCTCATGCAGATTGATCGGTACTGCTTGGGCCTCCAATTTTGTTATCCTCACCTAAAGCTGCTGGAGGGTCTCAACGAGCTTCACCACTTGAGCCTGGACTGAATCCTGGTCCTCCTGTACCAAGCCTGGTACAGAGCGACATGCCTTAGTAACTACTTCTTTAACTATGACCCATTCTGCAAGCAACTGCTCCTTTTCTCTCTGTAGCTAGACTTTGTCCTCATGGAGGATTTCCCTAAACTCTTCTCTTTCACTTTTGTAGGCAGTTATACTGTACCGCGCTACTCGTAATTGTTCTAAGGATTCATATTTCTCTTATTTCAAGGCTTCTGTAGCCTTCTCCTTCTCTTCCTAGACTCTCTAAAGTCAATCTTTTGTCGCATCTGCGAGTCTTCTCAATTGGGCTGGTTCATCCCCCAATTCTGTAATCTTTGTGCGAGGGAGGTACAGTAGGTACTGCGTGGATATCTTGTTGTACTTCCTTCAGTTCCTTTTATATACTTCTATATATCTCCTCCTGCTTCTCTCCATATCTCTCCAATATGTCCTTAGATGCATCCTCCATAGCTCTATGGACCAGACTGATATTGTCCTCCATGAGTGTGGCCTCCAACTGGGGCTTACTGGCGCACGTCTTCTTCCTTGATGAAGGTTTCTTCGAAGAAACCTTCCTCTACCATGGTGTCTCCGTTCCAACAGGGGGATCCTTAGGTGGTGTAGCTTTGCCTCCTCCTTTCTCTTATTCTCCTACATCTCCTCCTCCCTGTCCGTTTGCTTCGTCTTCTCCTTCTCCTGGCGAGCCAGACCCATTATCTTCAAAGGCATTTTCCTCCTCATCGCTCTCTATATCCTGGAATTCTTCCTGCTTTTTCTTCCTCTTCATCCCAGTGGACTGTCTAACATGCTCAACCTGGGTGACTATGGGGCTTCCTATGGTGTCAGTGTCAGAGAGTTCTGCATCAACGACAGGTACAAGAAATTCCTCCGGTCACTCCTTTGTGATCTGCTCCATGTCGTCATATGTTAGCTTGTAGTACAACTGTAACTCTTCCTTGTTCTCATCTCTGTGCGCAGTGATATAGATAAAATGTGGATCTGTGCAAAACTTTGCTATTGGTCGGTACTGGTGTAGGGTGCATGGTGTCATGCATGGAAATGATTCAATGTCAACCTTCAATTGATGATAGTATGCATGAAACACAGTGTTGGACTACCACTACTTCGTCATGTCATTAGTGTACCACAAGGGTGAAAACCAAGAAGCCAATGGCTCTGAGGGTTCGATCTCTGGGAAGGTGGCTCCTTCAAGCATTTTCCAAGCTACAAATGCGATCAAAATGATCAGCTAACTATAGTGGAATTCGTATCCCAAATCCTGGGCTTCACGACAATCTTTCTCAAGTTCGTTGACGAGGTAGCTCACCCAGTTCATCTGCATGCCTTCCACACATTTTCCTACGAGGTCCACCATGAACCTGGTGACCTATGTGGGGCGGTTCTTTCTTACGAGCTTGCCAACTATGAGTTGGCAAGTGAGGCACATTGCGCCATCCTATATAGAGGCCACCTTGTAGCCTCGCTTTCCTTTCTCGACTTCTCTGTAAGCTTCCTTGATGCGCTGTGCTAGAGAGTGATATGAAGCCTTCCCTAGATAAAACTGCTGAGGGTCTAGTCCCTTCATGCTTAAGCCTATAATCTAGTGGATCAATGCCGAATCCATGGTAATCCTTCGGTCGAGCCACAGGTATCCACCATGATAGCATGACAGGAGGAGCTTAACACAAGCGTTAACCTCCTAGTGGCGGCCAAAATGGGGAATCTTCATCACATTTAGCATGGTGGACTATGCCAGTCCCTTAATCCATGGTTGCGAGATGAGGCAAGGCTTCTTCCCAGTGGACTTCATGAGATAGCGATGCGGCACCAACATGGCATAGTTCTTTCGGTATCCCAAGTTGAAATCGTTATTCTTCAGTAGTGGGATCTGTCCTAACTGACTCCCAACTATGCGTATTCCTTTTGGAATGTATGCGGTGAACATGCTATACTCATAATCTCGGGGAATAATGTCACGGTTAATGACACCAACCAAAGGTGGGATATACTCTGGCAGGATCGATGGGATCTGCTTCACATTAGCCAGATCACCGTGGTGCTTACTTCGTTGCTCAGTTATAGGGTTAACACGACCAGAACAATGTCTAGTCGAAGGGGAAGCCTACAGTCCCCTAGTCAACAATGCCTGGACGTCTTTGGATATCAGCCTATTAGCCATTAGCTTCCTGAGGACGTCCTCGACAAACTTCTCTAACTCACTAGGTTCACCTGACATTCGAACTTTTAAACATACGGGTCGAGGTAGGCAAACAGATAGGCGGGGTAGAAAAATGGACAAGCAAGGTCTTCTCTCAGATAATAACAGACTGCACAGCTCGACACACGAACAATTCTCTTCTTGGCTTAGTTAATCACAGGTGGAAAAAAGTGGTCTCGGCGCAGCGACCAATGAGTTAAATAAGCAGGGCATCGTAATAGATTCTTCCAATGGCCAAGAATGTTTCCATTAATGTGAATCTATCCATTATGGCACGGTCTCAATGTCCAGAACCGGTCCATCTGCCCATAAATGCATTTTCTAGCCGTTTTAGAGCATCGTTCTAACGGTCGGGGCACCTCCAACGATCATATAGCTTCGTCAGGGTGAAGTCCCTTTCTACGCGGTCCTGTTGTTCCAGCGAGGTTCAAATCCGATGAACCTAACTCCTGTGAGATTCTATTCTGGGAAGTCTTCCATCTAGTCTCTGTAGCTTCTTGCAGATTTTCCAACTTAGCTTTCTTTTTATTGAGCTTCCTTGCCTTATTTCATGTGATCTGAGTCTCTATAACTGTTTGAGTAATTCTCTTTCCATTATTATTCTTATCTTCCTTTAGGGAAGTGGCTTTGCACTATTGAGGTACCCTCAAAAGATCTGAAGTTAATATCCCTTCTCTTAATACTTCCAGGGTTGATATACTTATTTCTTGCATAGATAGGTTCTTCAAGCCTTCTTTCATTCTTTCAACCTTGACAACTAATTCTCTTTCCTTCTGTTCCTCCTACATTGTTACTTTGTTCCGTTTCTTCGACGTATCCTCTCGTTCTTCTATTAGTCGATCTATTTTTCTAGCTATGAAATCCCTTAGTTCTTTGTTTTTCTTTTATGCGGCCTCTTCCTCTGCTTTCCCTCTGATTTGATCTTTCTCAATCCAAGTCTTACCTAGAAAAAGTGGGAAAGGGGTGTTGTCCCCAATAAACTTAATGACTTCAAATTTCTCTTCGGTCAATGTTCCATGAACAATAATAGTTATATTAGTAACTCTTCCACGTTGGGTTATCATCTTTCCCTTAAACAAGCCTATCCATCCCAATGAAGGTACCACGGTAGGCTTTCCCAAAATTTCCCAAGTGTCTTCTGTCATAATATTCACTTGTGTTTCTTCATCCAAGACACAGTCTATGTCAAAGTCTTCTATTCTTTCACTTACACGATGTTTTACTTTTAGGATCTCTGATAAACCGACATCTTTGTGAACATCCATCATTTCTTTCAACTACACTAATGTAGTTTGAAATTCCTCTGATCTATTCTCTTTATGGCTTCTTAACATGCCCTTAGTCTCTTGACTTACTTCATAGTTTTCTTGTCTCATGTTCATATTTTCGACTTTAGCGATCATCCTTGAACAATCCTCAACCTCATGACCAACAATCTTACAACAAAGACAAATAGGACCTGCACCAGGGCATTCCTTAGCAAGATGTCCCTGTCTTCTGCAGTTATAACACAATGTCAATCTTCTTTTTCTTTTAAATGTTCCCCATCCTCTTATGTACTACGCACTAGGATCATAATGCTGGACTTGCAATCTACAAAAAAAAATTATAGGTTCCTGCATCCACTTATTAGTCCAAAAATTCTTTCTATGCATAGGAATAACATATATTTCTTCATTTCCATTAGGTTTACTCAAATCAACTCTTTCTTTCAACTGTGCCCTAGCCTTTAGACAAGGACATAATCTATTAAACATACTTAAGTTCATTCTTTCAAAACAAAAATGTTCACCTATCTTACTCTTGTCAAAGAACAAAGATTTACCTCTTTTAAGATGTTACCTCTTTTTTCCACATCAAATTTATCTCTTAGCACAAAGCTTCGTAAGTTAAGTAGATTACTGCACGCTTAAGCAGTAGATCTACGCACTCAGCTTCTCTTTTCTTTACTTCAGTTCCCAACAGTTACAGTTTCAGGTGCCGGCAACGAAACCATTTGTTGGCACAGGGGCAGACCCAAGGTTCAATGCTTAACAACGCACCAACAAAACCCCGACTACTGGACCTTTCGGAAACACCTGTGAAGCAGGCAAAGTCTCACCCGAGGTAGAAGCAGGAGGGGTTATAGGACACAAGTGTCTGTAACCAAGCTGGGACACATATCTGTGATAATAACACTTCGCAGGTTATTCTATTAACACTTAGAATATGACATGCATTAGTTCATTAGTTTTATTAACATCGCAGAACATATTAAATATGGATCGACGCAATAACTAATCACTTCAACCACTTATCACATAGCACTGAGTTAGATCTAGCATTCGTTTATCTTTAACACAAGTAAAGAACTAAGCATCAACAAATATATCTATCATGCATAATAACCAAAGCACTGAGTAGATTCATAACATAAATAGCACAACACAAAGGAAACCAAAGACACAAGATATACATGGTTCACCCCAGTGTGGGGCTACGCCCACCAACCGCTTCGCCTTCTTTATTATTAGTCCAGATATTACATTCATTTTCTCCTGTGCACTAAGTCACTTTCTATGTAAGGTGAAATTCTCCCCTCTTAGGACTATGATGTTTTTACCATTCCGAGGAACAGATAAGTGTGTCCCATAGAGTGAGAGGTATCCACTCATCAAAGCTTGCCAATCTCTTCCTAATATGATCGAGTAGTTACTCACTAGCATATCAATTCCCTGAATATTAAGGGTTGTCCTTATTTCAGGGTGCGTGCACAAAACCAAGGTCACATCCTTGATTTCACCTATGATCATTTGTTGTAGACTATTATAAGAGAGCATGCTTCTAGCATTTTCATTTTTACAAGACAAGCCTAGCTCTTCCATAATAATATTCGACAGTACACTTGGGCTTGAACTGCCGTCAATGAGGCAACAATGGGCAATCTTATCCATAATCTTTATAGAAATATAAAACGGGGGTTTTTTTTATAGGGTGTCTAAAGTTAGGTATTCCTACTTTATTTATAGATGAATCATCTTCATCTATCTCTTCATAGAGTTTGGATACAACATAATCTTTTCCTTCCATGATATTTTTTATATTCTTTTATTGTTCAGGGACAACAACCATGTCCAAGAGGGTTGCATCTGCTTTGATGTTGGCCAACTTATTTAGAATGTTGTATTTTGAAGAGGGAAGAGGGGAGGTAGTTCCTTGACTATCATGAGCCTTAAGAACATGAACAGTATCAACTGGTGAAGATGAGTTTGGGCTAGAAGAAGTGCAGGGAGTATCATATTTTCTTTTGGGTGCTATAGCGGGAAACCCCCCTACAGAATACACTAGGGTTCCAAAGTGTAGGCAGAGATAACTATCTAAAGTCTCCTACTTTTAACAACTATCCCGACATTACCCCACAATCATACATAAAAAACAAAGTATAGGGATCTGGTAGGCTTACCTTAAACCCCGCGTCCGGTGTTGATCCCTTTGCGTTCAGTTGTTTCTCGACTGCAGATATCCTCCCAAGGCGAACCTGCATTCACCAAAAGACAAACAAGAAACTAAAAACATGCATTCTATATAAGGATTAGTGGGTTAGATATCTTAACAAAATGTAAATAAATCATAAAGCTTGAAGACATCATTTGGCGAGACGAAAAAACTACTTCTTTATATTAATCTCACAAATTTGCTTACAATATGAGACCGACAACTGCTCCTTGAACTCGGTCCTGGGCTCCTCTTCACCATGCACCAACTTCTTCCACATATTCTTCTCCTCTTCAGTTCTCTCTAGGGAAATGGCAAGGGTTTACAATGGAGGAAAAAGGGCTGGAATAAGGAATTCTGGCTCAAACTCACAACGTGGTTGCAAAATATTGGGGCAAGGGGGAATACTGAAATGGGAAGAGTTTCATCTCTCTCATGCTTATTGTAGGAATGGGACCCCAACACCTTCTTTTATATGCCTGAAAGATAGTTATTCAGTTGGGTGACCGGTTATGGGCAGTCAATTGGTTGGGAAACTACCCAAAAGATCATATCCCTTTGCAACTTTTTATTTTTTGCATTTTTTGTGAGTATACACGGGTTGTAATGGTGCAGCTAGTGTACGTACATGAGATGTAGAGGTTCAACAAGCATGTGTACGCAGAAAGTAGTGATGTAAGGCATGTACATCTTCAAAAATATGGTTTTTTAGAAGAACTGTCCAGTGATGGCTTCGCAAAAATAGCAAGTAAGATGGCTTGATGCCAGGTATGCATGTAAGGTGCAATTTAGGGTTATAATAGACTCCCTCTAATGTGTGAGGTAATAAGAGAATATGATGGCCGAAATACATTACAAATCTTCACCAACGTACGAAGCGAGTGAGCCCAGGGACCAGAGTTCGGGAGGTTCCATCTGCAAAATAATAATTTGTCTCACCGAGGCGGGCATAGCCATGCTCGTGATGAAACAAAATCATGGTTGCCAATCAAATACACTGCAGGTCCATGTCATATAACTATATAAAGTGTAGTCTCGAGAAATACACAACATATCTACATCTCAAAATCGAAGATATACATGTATCGTATCCATCTTCAAGAAGCTAATGACACCTGATGGCTGGAGATGAGGCCTTCAGAGCTCGAGAAACAACTTAAAGATCTTCAAAACTCGGGTAGGAGTGTAATATGAGTGTACGAATTTACTACCCAGAGGTCTTTGACGACTTGTTAGGAACAGACAAGAGGATCTTGGTGATCAGGCAGAGAACTTCATTGATTTCGAACAAGGACATGATTGGACTTTCGGGATGGCCTGGCACGAGGACAAGAGACAAACTACAGAAGGGCAGACTCAAGCTAGGTAAAACTTTCCTTAGACAATAGCATGAAAAATGATGAGACTCAGGAAGCATGGCATTGACATAAGTTCACGATGCAGGAGGCAATGCAAACTCTCCATATGTTTGGAAGAATAACCAAACGGAGGAGGACACAGCTCTATGTAGTGAGAACAACTTCCTAAGGTCATATTAAATCCCAGATCTTGATGAACAAATGAAAGGATGTGCTTTGTCCAAGGGAGACTCATTGTTCTACCAACAAAAAGAAAATACTTTTCCCTTCCTCTTTTTGGGGTATATTTGATCTTTTTGTCTTTTTCAATAATTCTGGAAAGCTTGAAAAAGAATAAAAGAATGCTACGTTACAAAGGAGGAATGACTATCGCAAACATACTAGTTCTAGGCACAAGGAACACACTGATGCTCAGAGAAAGGAGGCATATTCAGGAAAAGGACACTCAAGAAAAATCCTCCATGGGTCAAGGTGTCAAGACACAGAGGCAAAGTGCTACAAGGCTTGCATATAAGGCATTGTTCAGATGGTTCAGTTGAGAGCAACATGGAGTCGGAATTAGGCCAAAGACGCAAGAATGCAAATGTGATTGATACGACACAATGATAACATCCTTCGATGTAATTTTAATGAGCCCAAAGAAGGTAAGCTCGACAGTTTTTCATTTTTAGAGAGTCTTAAAAAGTGTAAAAGAAGACTCCACTGGGGTACCATTTTCGAAGGTAGTCTAGTCAGTTTGAAAAAGGGGTAAACTAGCACCGAAAAGACGTCTACTCAAAACCATTTTAACGAGTGTGAAAAAGACAAGATCACTTGACAATCTTTTCAATTTTAAGGAGTCTGAAAAGAGCTTGACTATGGACTCGCTTCCTTTTTCTAGATTTAGTCTTGCTAGCTCGAAAAAGTGAAATTTACTGAGGAGAACTCTCTCGGTGAGATGAATCTCCCGAGGTGTACCTTTTTCCTCCTTAATCTATAGGTCGGAAAAAGGGGTAAACTCATTCGAGTAGATGTTTTTCTGAACCAATTAACGAGTGTGAAAGAACAAGGTCACTCGACGATCTTTTCACTTTTAAGGAGTTTGAAAAGAGCTTAACTATGGATTCCGTATGGGATGTTCTTCTGGACCAATTTTATGAGTGTGAAGAAACAAGATCACTGGACGATATTTTCATATTTAGGGAGTCTGAAAAGAGCTTAACTATGGACTCCGCGGGGGTTCCTTTTTCATAAATTTAGTCCCTCAGGCCCGAAAAAGGGTTAAAATTATACCTGATAATACTCTCCTAGCGAACTGAAGCTCCTAGAGTATACCTTTGTTCATACAATTGACTGTCCAGGACCAAAAAAGGGGTAAACTACCACTGGACAGATGTGCCTTCAAATTTTAGTTTGGCAAGCGTGAAGGGAAACAAGATCGCTCGACAATCTTTTCATGTTTAAAGAGTCTGAAAATGGATTAAAGAAGACTCATGTTTGTTTGGGAGACCCGAGGGTGAGGTCAAGAGTGATGATGAATCATGCAAAAAGAGGCTCAAACTCATAATCAGGAAAAAACTAATAAGGACTCCTGAGCCTATAGTCATTAACGACGGCATGGACGCCAAAAGGAATGAGGATCTAACTAGGGCATCCATGTAAAGGCATGCTCTACCACTAAATTACGACACTTCTAAAGAAACAATGATGGTTCCGTGTCGCAACTCGATGGGGTCGATCCTATAGCAAAGCGAAAAAGACAACGAGATGTAGAAAGTGGAGGTGGAATCCTAACTTAGATGCAAAAAGTTGGAAAAACGACTTTTTACGAAAGGACCTTTAAAAATGGCCCAACTGTCAAAAATTTTCCCAATACCAAAAGTAACACGTATCGTAACATTCGATAAGAAACTGAAGAACCACACTAAACAGTTTTCAAGCTAGAAAAAACGACAAAAGGGTCCAAAAAATGACAAAAAGGGGCCAAAAAAGTCTATAAATAGAAGCTGGCAGCTCATTATCACCATTGTAAATTCAGAATTGACCAAAAAGCCAAAAACACGCCTTTGCTAAAAGAGTTGATTCTAGGAGCTTCAATGGATGAAATGACCTTCTGCTTGGACCAAGTAAGTATAAAACAACCCCTCTTGTAATTCAATACTTCTCTTTTAATTCATTTTAGTTTTTTTGGAGGGCATGCACTCTTAAAAAGGTGCGGCCTTGCATGTACGCGGGTTGTCCAAGGACAACACGCATATGCCTGTGGGAAAAAAATAACCTGCCTGCGTGCATACGCGACTGTGATCAATATAGACCGCGTACACCCCTAAACATATGGAAAAAAATTATAAAGCAAGAGTTAACTCCCCTTTGAACTTGTCATTTTACAGGATGTACATTCATTGGAGAGAAAGGGAGAATGAGGACATTGATTCTTTGGTCGCATTAGACCTTGCTGATCTCGCCCCATTAGCACAATGCGGTTTGTTGAAATTCTTCCAGTGTCCATTCATGTGGGCACAACCCAGGCTGCTGAACGCCTTGGTAGATTAATGGCACCCTGACGTCGAGGCATTTATGCTCAAGGGAAAGTTTTTGACTCCAACAACTGAGGATATTTACTTTTTGACTGGCCTCTCAAGGAGAGGGGAATCAGTCAACCTTCGTGTTTTTCCTCCTGGACCTCACAACATTGAGGAGTTGATTGGACTCCATTGCGAAGCTGGCACTGATAAAGTGGGTTCTCAGGTGTTGATCCATAAGATTTCAAACCTATCACTCCAAGTGATGGTTTTACTTAGGGCGGATCACTGGATCCATGGACTTACATCAGGCCTCCCAGGGGAACATGCATTGTGTGGTTCAGTGCTTAAATGCATAAGTTTTCCACTGAAGCACAACCATGCTAAATTGCATGAAGAGACAACTAACAGAGTGTCGTGTGCGGAGATACAAAAACTTTGGGTTCGAGACTGTTCTATGTTCCTTTTTATTCGAGAGGGTACCTAGTCTCAATCCATGAGAGACAGTAGGAGGGCACGTGGCCTCTCTCCCAGCAGTGAGCAGATGGGCGGTGCTATTGTTGCGACAGGGGGGAGGGAGGACCATTGAGGCCTTCGATGATAAATTTTTCAACTGGTGGTCTCGACGAATTTCGGCTATATCAGACTACCCCTTTGTCCGGATCAACTTCTCCAGGGATCTTGATATGCCCATACGTCCTGGAGCAGAACGATGAGAGATAGGTATATTTGTTTTTTAATGTTATTTAAATTTTATTTCTTTTTATATATATCATTTTTATGCGTACCAGAGTATGTGACAACTATGTATCTATTATGTATAAATGTGGGACTAGTGCGTCCAATAGACTTATCGAGGACCAGGCGACGTCCTTGACCAAAGGCAGTACCAACCACAACCGGTGGGATAGCAGCAGCGGGGGGACCTCCATCTGGAGAGGCTGAGAGAGTTTTGATACGGGTGGAGCGAAACCTCACCATGCTCACTCGCACAGTCCCTATGGCAGAGATCGAGGATCTTCCACCATCGATGCAACCTCACATAGTTGGGGTACCATGGACTTGGGTCCAACTCTTCCAGCATTTAGCCAACGTCGTTGTTCACTACGGCAGGGCCAACAGGTCCTGCCCTTAGCTAGGCTGGACTACTTATGTTCCGGGGGAACCTTTTGTATATTTTTGAGGGCATAAGCCTTGTGACTCTTACTAGACATATATTTTTGAGGTTCTTGATAACATATTTACATATATTTACATATATTTACATATATTTACATATTTTTATGTCTTATGGATAACATTTATTTACAAATGTATTTACATGTGTGTGTGTGTGCTTTTTCTTACATGTGTGCAATATGCCAATCTAATACATGATTAGCTAGAGTATCTATGATTTTATTCAATCTCCTAGGAACATGGATATACGTAATGTAATAAAAAATTTGTTCTAAGAGACGTACCGTAAGGAACCGTCGATTTAGAGTAGGATCGTAAATGCGGTAAACCCCATTTAACTAGGACACAACTAGTTGAGCGTGTAAGTAGACTCGAAGGTGAGATATACCATGCGACAAAGAATTACAAAGAAACTCTAAGACTGCATTGTATACGACAACATTGTTTGTGGTGTCACCTAAACAGATACCTCCTGAAGATAGCAACTGGCCCTGAGGTGTGAAAATCACCCAAGCTATGGAAGCAAGCCTCCGAGTGTGCATGCTAGCGATGTCCGCAAACCCAATGAACACCTCTAATTCACTTGACATCTGCCATAGTGAAAAATATGAAATCAAAAAATGACACGTCCATAAAACAAAAAAAACTAAAACTAACTATATAAAAACTATAAATATGTACAAAAAGTCACCCAAGGTGACCCAGCTACGAGTAATACTTCTTGAGGTAGAGGCCATTTCTAGGCTCTGCCAAAGCATTTCCCTCAAAGTCCACCAGATGATAAGCGCCCTTATTTAGAAACTCCTTTACGATGAAAGGTCCGAACCACATGGGTTTGAACTTGCCTACCCCCAGGGGATCCTTATTTTGGTCATAGACCAAGACAAGGTCACCTTCAGAGAAAATCCGAGGACGAATGGACCGATCATACTGACACTTGAATCTTTGTTTTTGAGCCTTGTTGGCCAAGGCTGCATCCCGACACTGCTCATCGAGCTGTTCAAGATATAATAAACGCTCTTCAAGCAGTGAAGTGTCTGGCAATAACTGTACTGCCAACTTTATAGACGGGATATGACACTCTATAGGAAAAACTGCTTCCAGCCCGTAAACGATTTGAAAAGGTGAGAAACTAGATGCAATATTAACAAATGTTTGGTAGGCCCATAATGCCGAGTACAACATCAAATGCCAATTTGACTTGGTCGAATTGATCGTTCGCTGCAGAATAGTCTTAAGGGACTTATTCAAAGCTTCCACCTGACCATTCGCTTGTGGGTAGTAGGGTGATGAATGCTCTTGCCTCAACCCAAGATTTGACGTTAAATCAGACATCATTTTATTTTGAAAGTGACTGCCATGGTCAGTGAAAATCTCTCTCAGAACGTTGAACCTTGATATTATCTGGTTAAACAAAAAGAGAGTTGTTGTCTCGCCAACATCTTTGAATGTTGGCATAGCCTCAACCCACTTTGTGAAGTAGTCTATTGCTACGATGATATAACGGTGCCCCCTTGCTGAAGGGGGGTTACATGTAGTGTAATCAATCCCCCACTTGGTGAAGGGACCAACTGTGATGATGGGAAACATGGGAGCAGGGTGTGCCCTCATCTTCCGAGAGAAGATCTGACACGGGTGGCACTTTTTGACCGATTCAACACAATATTTGATCAATGTCGGCCAAAAGTAACCAACTCGTAGAATCTTTTGGGTTGTTGCCAACCCATAAAAATGACCACCACTTGCTCCAGTGTGGCAATCATTAAGCACGGTTTCCACTTCTTCATGAGTGAGACACCGATAAAAGATGCAATCTACACCTCAATGATACAAAGTGTCCTCGAGTATGAGATAATTATTTGCCTGATGGCATATACGTCGATGCTCATCACGAGAAGCAGAGGCAGGGCACTTCAAAGTCTGGAGATAGACTAGTATATATCCATACCAAGGGTCCTAAGACACGATAAAAAACATGTCTCCTTTAATAGGTGACTCTTCAGGTATAACATCACCTGACTCGACCGGAAGTTCCGAGATGAGTTCTGCAAAGACCATCGACTTTTTGGATTTCGCCAAAACAAAATCCAAGTCAAATTCCTAGAGGATAACTATCCATATACTAATCTTTCCATCGATTACACGTCATGTCAACAAGTATTGAAATGGATTCACAATGGCAATGACGGTGGTCTTGCGAAACAAAATGTAATGACAAAACCGTTGGACAGCATGAACTGCTGCCAACGCAAGTTTTTCAACGTGTGAATAATTGAGTTCTGGTCCAACCAGGCC
>JZKD02S1610363.1:122253-136653 GCA_000966675.3 Picea glauca
AAGACTAAGTCTAAAGAATCAATATCGGTGAGGTAAGCTTGAGTCCAAATAGGCTCGAGAACCGGATCTAACTCCAGTGTGGGAGTCGGATCAGGGTCGGCGGAAGCTTGTTGGACTATAAAGTATGCAACCTTTTCCACGGACAAGGGAATGGCCATGCCATGATGCCCTGTCCCTTCCATCATGCCCGATGGGGAAGGAAGAGTCCATGGATCGTTAAAGTAAGTCGTACGAAATGACGAGACTTGAAAAATTTCATCCCTAGGCTGGTCGGGGACAACCAATATGTACTTGACATCGCTGGTTGGAGGTGGGTAATATAAAGTACCCATAAAATGTGGGAAAAAACCAACCCATACGTTGATGATGCTAGGTTGAGGGTTATCAATCATCGGGACCGTGGATTCCCCCGATGAAGGGTCAGTATGGGAGAAGGATAACTGATCAATGGACACTATCTGGCCCTCGTGTGGAAACAAAACGAACCAGAAAAATATCGCAGCCACTGCATGCATAGAATAGATCCAACTCCTTCCTAACAGAAGGTTGTAATCGAGAGGCACATCAACCACTTCAAACTCAACACACACGGTCTTTCCTCTTATCTGCACGACGAAAGAAGGAATAATTCCATGTGGTTGGAACGAACGACCGTCGAAAGTGGTAAGAAGAGTAGGTGATGGAGAAAAACCAGGTTGGCCAATGGCCTTCCAACATGCCAATGACATCATGCATGTCGAGGCACCCTCATCAACCACCGTGTGGAAAATGTTCCATGTAAACATTTTCATGGTAGGGGAGATGAGGTTTTAAGTCGGTCGTATCAAGCATGATCATACCTAGATTATAAGTCTTAGAAGATCCTAAGGTAGCTAACAGAGATTTTCTATGGGAAAGGAAGCTCTGGAGGACTTCCAAAGTAGACATTGCACAAGGGGTTTGTGACAAATCTTCCACCACAGAGTAGTTCTGGGTAGCCCTTGCATTTGGATTATGGGAAGCTTTCTTGAACGCACCTTTTGGGATGTGTGTCATTGTTTCTCCCAACGTATTCTCAATCTAGAGAGGAAGAGGTGGGTTTTCAGCTTCTTTACCCTTCTCAGAGGTGTTTGACATCCATAGTCATGTGTCTTAGTTGCTATATCAATGTTACCTTTCAGCATATACACATTTGTGGACGACGGATTAATTGAAGATGGAGGGGGTCCCTGACTGCCCCCATCCATGCTTGAAGAGGCTAGAGTTAAATTTTGCCCATGTGGAAATGGGTTTGTTAACACGATAGGTTGCTATTGTGACAATAACTTTTGGGCCTTTGCAAGCCAAGGGCATAGGTGAGTCGGATGGTCTTCTGTGCAAAGGTTAAACAGATACTTCAACTTCTTCTTTTTTTTGTTACCCCCGCCAACATTATTGGTAGGTTTCTTATCCCCTTTACCCTTCTTTCGTTGTTTCTTCTTTCTGTGAGGATGCTAGGTGGCCTTCGGGTTTGTCTATTGCACACTGTGTAACTCCGATGTTTGGGTAGAGGGAGTAGCTGAACCAGTGGTCTGGCTATCCGTTTTCTGTTGTATCGAAAATTGCTGCAAGTGATTTGATAGCTGATTAGCGGACTTCATTTGTGCTAAACCAACAATACCATCGGCATGTGGTCCAAATCTTTGTCTGGTCTTGTCAAGTATCGACCATGGTGCATCTAGAAAAACTTTGTAAAGTAAACCAGACTGAGAGTATATTAGTTCTAACTGTTGAGCTCTCATATTCACCTCTTCCTCGGAAAAAACTCCCGACGTTGTGACGTCTTTGGATAACTGTGGAACCAATGACTTAATGAACCACTCAAGCAGGAATGTCGGTGGTATTGGTACCTTTATCAAACTCTTCCTATGATGCCATTCTCGGATGTGATCTGAGATATGGTCAGCCTTTGTTTGCTCAAAGTTGGCCAACAAGTCGGTGTCGACATCGTATCTCACAGGTAATTGAAAATGGTTAAGAAAAACCATGGCCAATTTGCCAAAATTAGAGTATCTTGAGAGGTCGAGCTCTATGTACCATTTCGTGCACTCTTGATAAGAGTGTTGAAACAGACGCAACTGGATGGAGTCATCTTTCAATGAGTTGGATGAGCACCATAGATGAAAGGTAGTCACATGATCGCCTGGATCTTCATTAGGATTAGCTTCGAACTTTGGAATGTCTGAAGGCAACTTGGTCGGCATAGGAGGCCAACACGGATCATGATAGATGGGGTCATTTAACAACCTTGCCAAGTATGGAAAGTGTAAAGTTGTCTGAAATGGTAATTTAGGTTGTTGATTATAACTAGGGAAAAAGAAGCCTAGAGTTTCGCTGGCACCAGGCTGCTAGGAAAAGTTAGGTTGTTGGCTAGAGTTTTGGTAAAAACCATGTTCATGACCAATGTACATATTCTGCGCTTGTTGAGACGTCATTGGATGACTCCTAGAATAGGACGTAGAAGGTTGGGGTTGCGTTGTATTCCAAAGATTTTGGAAAGGGTTTCCCCCTGCTGATCTGATGGGCATAGGTCCTGAGCCTTGCCCGGGGTTCAATTGGCTATGGAAGGGGTTGCCCCCGGTCGACATCCCTGACGAGGGAACTGATCCCTGCCATGGATTCCAAGGTCCTTGTGAGGAGGGAACTCGAGTGTTTTCCCCCTATACAGGAATAGTACCATGCATAGGATTTTGTTGTCCATAATCCGGGTTTCCCCAGGATGTGACGGCAGCTGACGAGAATGCGTTGTTACCAAACACACCGAACAAAGAGAACGACATTGAACCTACCAACATGCTATAAGAAGGAAGTCCTTGAGTACCTTCTCCAAACAAACTAATGTTTACGTTCGACCTGACTAAGTGCTGGTGAGCACCGCTGAGCGAAGGGGATGAAGGAGGTATATGACCCCCTCCATAAGGGAAAGTGTTATAGGTAGCTGAAGAGCCCCCCATGGATCCTTGCAGAGAATCGTTTGAGCTCCCTGCCCCCAAACCTAAAGTCTGTATAGTGGAGTAGGAAATGATAGAGTTTGTATCGAAGCCAGGCATCCTGTATGAGAACAAAGGTCCTGTCGCACTCTTGGTGAAAGGAGTAGTGATCTCCGCCATAGACAGAATCAGACCGTTGCCTGAGGTAGAGGGTATCAAGGGTATCAAGCCGTAAACCTATCAAGGGTATCTAAAGAAAGTTTTTTGGAAGACAACTGAGGACCTCGAATGGATTCGAGACCCATGAAGCTTTGTGGAAAATGTGATCAACAGAATCCCAAGATAATCCCTCTATATGTGTTCCCCACTATGTTTGGTCCGGTTTTGGAGGGGTTATCTCCGCTAACTTTCCTCACGTGACCTTGTGTTTAGCCCATGTGTTAGAGGGGGGTCCCGGATAACTTTCACGATTATTGGACTTTTAAGCACTCCCTAACACAGAATCCTATGTTTGTGTTGTAGCCTTGAAGAGTTTCCTCTCCAATCCTAAAGCAAGGCTCTAGCCTAGACTAAATTGATGGACCCTACAAACACAAAGTATAATAAATTTTAATTAAGCATTAATTTTATTGGTTGTCTTAATTCAAAAGGAACGGAAGTGAAACCAATGATGTTCTTTAAGAGACGAAAGAGAAGAGCATAAAATGAAACTGAAAACAAAACTACTTCTTCTTCACAAATAAAGATTTGCAAATTTAAACTCTTTAACAAAACTTTTTCGTAACTACTTTTCTTAGATATTTGAAAAGAAAAAACCTAAAACAAGATTTGCTCGAATACGAGCTACTTAATGTCCTAAGTATTCAAAGAAATAACTTAAGAAAACTTTCTTTTTACTTGATAAATAAAACAACTAACCTAAACTACTTTTACCAAAAAAAGAAATGAAAAACTTTTTTTTATTATTGTTTTATGCTTCAAAACAAGAAATTTGAAAATGAATTCTTTTCTTTTCTTCTAAAGAAAAAAAGGGGAAAATGAAGACAAGACAAGACCAATAAATGACTTCTGGCCCACCACAGACTGCAAGGAGTCACTAACAATACCAAACAGGCAGATCAGAACAGACTCACAAACTCATCTAAAAACCCTAACAAAGAAAAGACAAGAAATCTTTGATCAAGAAAAGCTAAACTGAGGCTAGACCTAAGATACAGACTGCTATAACATAGACCATGACTAGATCAAGAAAACCCTTGAGAAGTATGACTTCTGACAGGGAAGAGGATGACCGCCTCTTCTTTAAAAAAAAAAAAAAAAAATTCTCAACACAGGCACGCTACTGCACTTCAACATCCTGCATATGTACGTGGACTGTCCAAAGGTAGGGCACGTATGTACGCGTGTAGACCCACTACAGGCCATGTACACCTCTGTAACTTTCTAAAAAAAAAGAAAACAACAGTCAAGATGACAAGGCATGGAGTACTGGTATGGAAGACCAGAATCCCTTAAAGACTTAGACACTTACAGAAACTAAAAAAAAAACAATTAAACCAATTAAGGCACCCAAAAAAAAATCCATTAAAAACCCTAGATGTTCCCCAGTAAGGTCGCCAATTCTGCTATAGCAGGAAACCCCCCTACGGACTACACTAGGGTTCTAAAGTGTAGGAAAATCTAACTGTCTAAAGTCTCATACTTTTAACAACTATCCTAACATTACCCCACAATCATACATAAAAAACAAAGTATAGGGATCCGGTAGGCTTAACTTAAACCCCACGTCCAGTGTCGATCCCTTTGCGCTCATTTGTTTCTCAACTGTAGATCTCCTCCCAAGGACAACCTACATTCACCAAAAGACAAACAAGAAACTACAAGCATGCATTCTATATATGGATTAATGGGTTAGATATCTTAACAAAATATAAATAAATCATAAAGATTGAAGACATCATTTGGCGGGATGAAAAAAGTACTTCTTTATATTAATCTCACAAAGTCGCTTACAATATGAGACTGGAAACTACTCCTCGAACTTAGTCCTGGGCTCCTCTTCACCATGCACCAACTAATTCCACGTATTCTTCTCCTCTTTAGTTCTCTCTCGGGAAATGGCAAGGGTTTGCAATGGAGGAAAAAGGGCTGGAATAAGGAATTTTGGCTCAAACACATAATGTGGTTGCAAAATATTGGGGCAAGGGGGAATACTGAAATGGGCAGAGTTTCTTTTCTCTCATGCTTATTGTAGGAATGGGACCCCAACACCTTATTTTATATGCCTAAAAGATAGTTATTCAGTTGGGTGACCGGTTATGGGCGGTCAATTGGTTGGGAAACTACCCAAAAGCCTGTATCGCTTTGTAACTTTTTATTTCTTACAATTTTTATGAGTATACACGGGTTGTAATGGTGTATCTAGTGTACGTACATGAGCTGTAGAGGTGCATCAAGCATGTGTACACGGGAAGTAGTGATGCAGGGTGCATACATCTTCAAAAATATGATTTTTTAAAAGAGTTGTTCAGTGATGGCTTGGCAAAAATAGCAAGTAAGATTGTCTGATGCCAGGTATGCATGTAAGGTGAAATTTAGGGTTATAACATTGGGAGCATAAGATTTATTCCTAGTATTTATGATCATGTCATCTTCTAGCTCTGCAAAGTCTAGGACAACAATAGTAGTTTCAGGTCTCTTACCAAAGATTTTATCTACGTCACTCTTCTTTACCTCACATGTACTTTCCTCATGGTGTTCCTCGCAAAAGTTACACCAACTATGAGGTATTATATCTTTAGGTTGAAAATTATTTTCATTTGGATTTATAAAGGGGGGTGGAGAAGAAGATGAAGCTCCAGGGGTAAGAGAGGGGACATTTCCTTTCTGTTCATACATTCTCATTCAATTACTCATGTCTTGTACAAGTTGTAAGAGGGTGGACATGTCTTTCTATTTAAATGAGTCTCCCTTAGGAATACCTATTATTTCAAGCTGTTCTTCATACTCTAACCAAGTGTACAGAGCGGAACCAATGTTATCAATGGCCTTTTCCTCAAGCCTATGATGATATAGGGAAGGTAATGCATTATAATAATGCATGAAAGCGGCTTGGTTCTGAGGGCGAATGAGTTCAAGGATTTGGTTGTATAATTTGGTGAAACACAAGTTGAAAGAATTGATAGTCTCACCATCCTTATAAGCGATGTTATTGTACTCTCGTAACTACTCAGATAGGATTTTGGATTTCCCATAGGTAGATTTGAACCAATAGACTAACTCCTCCCAAGTAGATAAAATCTTAGGAGGGAGATCAAATAAATTGGCCACAACCTTCCCTTTAAGGGAATTCACAAATAAGCGCATACAAGTATCGTTTTCATTGGATCCTATGTTGTGATAGGCATTAGAAAATTCCACCAAGTGTTCATTCGTAGTGACAGTGTTATTCCCTGAAAACCTAGGGAGAAGATCTTTGAATTTAGGAAGTGGACGAGTAGTAGGTGCTAGGTTAAGAGGGGAGGAAACATGCCACAGGGTATTTGTAGCATCTTCTTCAAATGGAAAAAGCCCATACTTTTTAATGACTTTGGCAGGGTTTGTGGTGGATTGGACAGGGACTTGGTGAATATATAAGCTACCAATCACCGACAAAGTTGAAGATTGAGATGAAGAAGCACCTCCAGTGCCACCATATCCACCACTAGATGCCATCTTGTGGATGATAGGTAAGGGAGAGAAAGACGAACTAGATGAATCAGACAAAGATCTCCTTAGAGCACTTTGTTGGGTTGACAACACAATGTTCCTTATTCCTATTTCAGCAATAGGATTAGTTTCCAGTGATAAACCTCTTCTTCTCCTAGAAATACGAGGGTCTAAGGAAATGAAAAGAAGATCAAAACTATAGGAAAAAAAAAGTTATGGTTGATTCCTAAGCTGTCTTTGCCTAGCTTCCCAATGTTCTTGTGCACTTATGTCTTTCTCAATTGCTTCCCATGAGCGATTAAGCTCAACCCGGGTATTAGCGGTATCTAAGATGGTATTAAACAAGTTTAAAGAAATGTTGGTGTGATCTTGAAGACCAAACTCAATATTGTGCTGCCTTGCAATAGGTACAGTCATTAAGAAATGAAACAATCAAAGAATCAATACAAGAAATGTAGATATATTGAATGATAATCAAGAATAAAAATCAACCAGAGAGATATGAAATATCTCCCCAGTATGGTCGCCAAATAAATGTTGAGGAAAATATATGAAATAATCTTACTCAAGCATTTTCAGATCTTGCTTGGCTAAGGCAATATAGACAGGAATATTACCCTATGTTTATAGCCTCAAATTTTTTTCCTAATCCACAAGTATTAGTTACAAGGGCTTAGGCTGATTTTTTATAAATAAAAGATTGTTGTAAAATTCTACATTTTTATATAATTTTCTGAATATAACAGATGAAAAACTAAATGTGGATACAAAAGAAAAAATACCAAGTCACATATTAACACAGATGAGACAGAATAACAATTGCTTATTTCATTCCAAGAAATAAAAAGAATCGTTCTCTTTACAAAAATCCCTGAGGGAATTTGGACGAAATTCAAACTTAGATGTCCCCAATGAAAACCATACAAAAGGACTTCTGACAGAAAGTAAAAAACTGAACTTTAAAGCTGGATGAACTTGCCACAAATTGTTTCCCACTCGACTCTACACAATATCCTTTATTAGTCATGAAAAGTAATTCATAAACATACAAGTCTACACAGACTATCAAAGATAGATCAACACCTCTGAAAACAAGGCTATGAATGATGTAATTCAGCCTTGAATCTTGCTGTCTACAATAGGACCCTGTTGTCATAAAAGAGAATTAGGATTTTAATGAATTAAAGAATGAATGAAAACTGAACTATCTCAATAAAACTCAAGAGCAGACCTTAGTATGCTTTCTCCTTCTATTCTCCCTTTGTTCTTCCTTCTCTTTTTGCCTTTAAGAAATCAAAATTAGTTGAAGAAGTTCAACTACCTCTTTTAGTTAGGTTAACTAAACTCGACTAACTTTTAGTTTAGGGGAAGAATTAATATAATAATAATAAGGGTATTTAATAAATAATAACTAGTAGGTGGGACCTCTTGTGACTCCCTTTAGTTTCTTAACAAAAATAAACATAACTAGTCAATCAATGAAACACATCCTTCCTTGTGGCTCCCATCATCATTCTCATAATTTGAAAATTAAATATCAGTGATATTTTAAACCATATCCAAAAAATATAATATCCAAAATATCCAAAAATAGTATGTTGTCCAAAAACTTCAGCAGTCAACTGTTATGAACAATCAATAATAAAATATACTCAAAAACCATATTTGCCACTTTGGGAGGCAATTTTCCCTTTGTTGTTGTTGTCTCCCTTTGAATTTTCTGAATTAGCCTTAGGCTATGTGGAGCCTTTAGGCTTGATCTCACTGATAACATTAGAGTAGTCATATCTCAAGTGCATGCAGGATGAAACAGATTTGGTTGAATCACTTGAGGGAGAGGAGGGGGAAGTAACAACGTTTCCTTTATCATGTGTGTGGTGGGATTCGGTTTTGAGTCTCTTGCTTGCATGGGAAGACTATACAGGTGAGTGTGCAGGGAAAATTTGGCCATTTGGGTTAACCGGTGGAGGAGAAGAAGGTAGAGACAAATTCGGCCAGCCACAATGTTGGGATATTGTTGGGTGAACAATCTCTTGCCATCTATCATTTTCAGGGACTTCAGGTTGTAATGAGACATGAGTGGGGACAGGGATACCAGGGACATGCTGGGGTTGGAAGGGATGCCTTTCTGGCCTAGGTTGGACTACCCCTTGTCCAATCCAATTGAAAAATCCATCTTGGAAGATCTGGTTTAACTCTTTTGTATCTGCATCAAAATGTATCAAAAATCTAGGCCTTCTAGGGCCTCTGTTCCAATTCCCTCTACCCCTATTATTTCGGCCATGGCTTCCTCTGCTGAAGAAGCTCATCTTGTATGCAGCGTTCATTAGCAAGTAGCTTCTTAAATAAACCATACATGACATCTCTTTAATATGAAACAAAGTTTGGCTCAACAATCACAACAGACCCATGCAATCCAATCCATAAAATTCATTTAATACTTGTCAATGAGCAGGGGGTGAATAATGGTTCTGGGATATCTGAGGGGGTTGTATTGAGCAGAAAAGTGATAAGATGAAAGGGAGTAAGAACATTCTTACTTCTCAACATATCATTAAACAATCAAATGTGTTGCAATAACAAAACATATCAACTATGACCCATCTCTGTGTCATCCTTTAACAACTGTAATACATAGTTTCCATTTAATTTTAATTTAATTTCAAGAACAAGGCATGCAAAGTGAATTTGGGATTGTGAGGGGATTCATAATGAGAAAAAAAGTGAGAAAATGACAGGGGATGATAATGGATATTATTCATAAAATAAATTAAATAATCAATAATCATAACTCTGTATTAGAATCAATCCAAAAAGCACCAACATTCATTCTTTCTCAATTTTATACCAAATTGTATGTTGTTCCAATAATTAACTTTCCCATAATTTCTCAATCCATAATAGTTTGTGCAATCATAACTTATAAACAAAACAACCTTTCCATTCAACAGTCCTGTTTAACAAAGCGTTGATCCTTTCTTTCTTTTCTTTCCTTTAAAAAAAATAAAAAAATGCACAACAATATGCTCGACATCTATCCTTGATAGTGCATAATGCATCACGATAACAATCAACATTCATTGTTTAACAATCAATCCCAATTAAAATATACAGAAGTCCCTTTTTAAAACGTGAACAGACTTCAAAGCATGGCCGATTATATACAAATTTCATCATATCAATCACAAAACCTTGAAATGAAACAATAGTCAACCAAAACAATAAACCCTGAGCCTTATCTTTGTGGGTATAACTTCCTTTTAAAACCATTGGTATTTTGTATGATGATCCAATAATATATGAAGTGAACATAACCAATTACACACAGACATCATTTTTTTTAAACTGGCCATAACCCTGATCGTGCCTAGCAAAAACCACACAGGTGTCTCCATATGCAATCAAGACCACACTGGTAAAAATAGAGTGAGTGAATGAAAAGAAGACAAATCTCGATTGTATGCAAGTGCCTGTTTCCATTTGTAATTGTTCAACCCAATTTATCATAGAAGGACGAGACAGAGACTTGATGAAAAACCTCCATAACCATTTCACTGATAAACCAATATTTGACAACCCAGAAGATGCCCAAAGGGAGCAAAGACAATTGGAATCTAAATCAGACTTTGTCAAAATCAAATGCAGGGAGACAAGAAGAGTGTGTTCATATTTTAACAATAACATAAAGAGTTGATGGTCTTCCGAGACTTCTATCAACCATAGGAAAAAATACCTTTCGAAAAAGACACACCAGTGAGCCACACAGTCTTCTTATTACTCCCAGTCTAGGCAACAAAACCAATAGTTAACCCCCGGGGAGAGAAAAGACAAGTAGGGTACAATAGCTAGTGCACATAGTGCGTTTAACACTTCCAGAGGAGAGGCAAAATTGAATTGAACAGTGACAGTTATTAAAAGAAAACACATAGATATAACATCTCTATCAATCACTTAATATCTGAATAGCTTGAAAGCAACACCAGTGAGGACGCACACATCCTTTTGACATAACGTCGAGATACAACTTGTATCAATACACAACCATACATGCATGTATTAATGTTGGGGTCACCCAAGACTGGATCTTGGGATACTTCGGTGAAAATATAGTAAGAATGGGCCAACGACCATGACTCAGGGTTTGAAGAAAAAACACAACAACTGTTGGCAATCCCTCTACGACTGGGTAAGGGTTCCAATCATGATTGTGAGGGAACGAAGTAACCGATGGTAATACAAAGAAATAAACCCTCCATCATCAATGCAAAGCGATATGAACCACCATTCACTTATTATTCCACATAGACCCATCATGATACTAAAATGACCGAGCAATCATTAAATGTGCAACTTAAAATACCCAATTCTTTTGCTTGCAATCCCAAACATTTATAGTCATCACAGAGACCTATAACACACATCTACAAAGTCAAAATTCCCAAGAACACATAGAATCCAAGAATACCTTATGGATGGAGATAAGAATAATCATACATGTGGAAAAACACTTAAATGGCGAGTTGGTCGAGCCTTCATCCTTCCAAGAGCCTGAAAATGCAGAGCTTCACAACCAACAGATCGAAAAATGCAACAAAGGAAAAAATCTAGGGTGACGGCCGATAGAGAGAGTATGGAGTGATGTGTAGTAAATCCACGTCACTTCCATCACCTGGCCTATTCAATTTGAAGTACGAGACAACCCAACAAGCATTACATTCACCAATCAATTAAACCATGTATTCAATGCCAAACCATTGTGAAATCTCCGACAATATCCATTACATAGTGCGCCACCCAATGTCATTTACACATTAACCCTTTCCATAACTCCATGCCATAATACATATTGAAATTCTATATGCACCCCATTCAAATATAATGAAATTCACATAGCCCACTAACCAACAATAGCATAATAGTTAGGACTAACATTAATATCCTTTAACTTTTGCATTCAAATATTCATATAATCCTTTATCATAGCTCAAACATATAACTTCTTTCCCTTTAGGATTTTTTCATAAGTTTTTTTCTTCTTTTGATCATGCTACCATTAAAATATATCTTGCATATATGTGGCTAGGTAATTGATCATAGGCATTAGTGACATGGTTAAATAATAGCAACTGTAAATAACATGCTCCTCATAACCATAAAAATGTTTTGTATCGCAAAAATCATTCCACAAAAACTCTTCATCAACCTGTTATTATGTCAAATGAAACCAAGACCGCATCGTAAAAAATGTAGGATTGTATAGGCAGCATAAAAAATAGTAGAAAAACATATATAATATGTATATCCTTGCACCTCTAGTCTACAAGGGGGTCCCACCTACTAGTATTATATTATTAGCATAGTTTAAATAAAAGGGCTTTAGCAATACTTTGCGGGCGGAATTCATCGTTATGATTTTAATCATCAAGAACCACCTCATCAACTCATCAACTCATCAACTCATTAACTACATGTCCCAATATGTAGCTCAACTACATGCCAAATGCATACACCAAGACATCCAAAAAATATGCATCTAATAATACATCATAATAGATATCAATGGAGCTCACATATGTACCATCCACGTACCATGACAAATATTCCTCAAAAACCATTCACTGCATCAATTACTAAGCAACCAATAATACCTCTAAACATGTACTAAGAGTGTCCCTCAATATATCAATGATATATCTCTAGATTGCATCACATCATCATGATATATCTCATAGACAAGGTGCCATAACATCATTGAGAACATAACCAATAGTGTACCTTATCAGGAATGCATCACTCCACACACTAAATTTTGTACCATGCATCCAAGATAGATAAGCTTCAATACTCAATAATATGTCATCACCATACATACATCAAACACACATGCAAACATATAATCATGAAAACCTAGAACAAACCATGTCAGACCCTGCCAAAAGAAGTTATATCATTAAACCATGCTACAACTCATCTATACACCTCTTCTTTTGAGGATTTTCCCATAAGTACATGACATGTTCCTCAGTTAACTCACGTATGTATGCGACCTTTGTATATATCATCTCGTGTATATACGTGACTGCTTCCATAGGAACCTGTGTATGCCTAAAAAAATGTAAGGCTTGAGCTTGCCGCATGGATGTCACTATGCCTTGGTTGTTCAGTCTTCTTCATCCACTTCTGAAGGTGTCCTCGTTTCTCTGTACTTGTACTCTGAGCTTCCATATTTTCAACATTTTCTTCCTTCCTAGATTTATGTGTTCTTATTTTCATGCTATATGAAGCACTCTTCATGGATTGTCTTCTTGTGTTCCAACAATCCTGGGATTTGTGGCCAAACCCACTGCAGCTATAACATCTCATGGTGTGACAATGAGCAGCAATGTGTCCCACTTGATTAGATCTCCAATACCTTAGGGTGTTATGAAACCTTCCATTATCTTTCCTTGCATAATGTCTACAATCCAAAGCTTTGTGACCATATTCATTACATGAGTAGCAGTGACCATGAAAAACATTTTCATACCTTTGCTTTGGTGTCCACCTTGAAGGTGTTTCTCTTATGAATTTACTTTGAGGTGTAAAGATGGCTTGTTGATGTCTTCCTTGCTTTGTTCTTTTGAAAGTTTCCTTTCTTTGTGTATATGGTTGAATTGCAACATTGCTTCCACCTTTTGAGAAAGAAGTACTTACCTCATGCTTCTTAGAAGTGCTAGCTTCAAGGTGAGAAGCTTCCTTGTTGTATCCAAGACCTAATTTATCATGTGGAGATATTTGGCTATCTAGGATCTCATCCAGGATTGTTGAGTTTTTCATGAACTTGATGTGAGTGTTTGACTTCTATATTTTCTTTCTAAGATCAACAACTTTATCTTCCAACTTATGGCATGACTCTTCCTTTTCATTCATTTGATTTTTCAATAGTTCCTCTATCCTTTTGGCTTCTTTAATTTGGGTCTTTAGATTGACATTAAGTTCAAGACTTTTTCTAAGCCCATCATCTACCTTCTTCTTTTATTCTTTTTGATTAATTATTTCATTCTTTAGTCTTTTGATCTCTTCTTCCTTTTCTTCTGATTGAGTCTTTTTACTTTCTTCTTGTTCTTTGAGCATTTGCTTTATCTCCATGATATTCTTTGGGTAATTTTCTAGGACTTCATTAATGCATTTTTCAAGATACTCGGAAGCAATTGAATAATGTCCTATTTCCATGCTAACATCGCCTAATTCAAATAAAACTTTTTATTTAAACTTAAACAACTCTTCTTCTTCATCTACACAAACGTCTACTATATCTTCTTCTTCATTTGTAAGAGAACATTCAACTTCACAAGGAGTATTATAATCAGAAGTTTTTAGAGAGTCTTCACCTTTATTGTCCTTGATGGAATTGTCTTCTTTGTCTTGATATACCTTCTCTATCTTTAGCCATAGATCCTTGGAGGAAGTACATTGTCCCATTCTTTCTTTGATAGAACTTGAGAGTCCATTGAAAATGGTCTTGAGAGCTAATGCATCATTCTTCTTTTATTCCTTTTGAGCTGCAAACTTTGACTTATTCTTCAAGGGAATTGATCCACCAATAACTTCTTTCCAAACACCTGCTCCTTTTTATTTCAAATACCCTTTCATTTCCATTCTCCATGCTGAATAATTTGTCTCATCAAATATTGGAACTTCATCATCCATTTGTGTGTCCATGGATGTCCTTCAAGCTTGTAAGACTTATAGTGAAGGCTCGCTT
>JZKD02S1610363.1:136703-155346 GCA_000966675.3 Picea glauca
TAGGGATATTTCCAGACTTCTTTTCAAAATGACTTAGTTAGCAATCACCATTTACTCATTATTCATTACTTTAACTAGTAAACATATCTCAACAACAAACATCATCAATAAACCATCTCCATAAAGAACACAAGGAACACAAGATATATGTATAAGTTTCTTTTGTATTACAGACTACAATCCTTGGCATTTTTTAGCATCAACTGAAATGAGCACCAACTCAAAGAGAGAACCAACTATCAATGCAAGAACCAGCCTACAGATCTCAACACCAACTGAGAAGAGGAATCCAATCCTCAAGTACAAGACCCAACTTGTAGACAAAAAGAAATCTGTCAAATTGTACCAACAGTCTATACCAAGAAAAGTGCATCAACTATGCACAACACAAACTATCACAACAACCTATCACCTCAAATTGTCTCATCAATCTCATCATCCAAATCTGATCTACTCACAAAGACCAATCATTAAGTCAACTCTCAACCATATGCACAATATCACCAAATTAACCAACAAGATACCTCTAGCAATACACCATATTCTCCATAAACCAAATACCATAAACCCTTACACAAGACCATGTGCCAAAACCATACCTTTAATATTGTAGCAATCATCAAGACCTATACCATACCATGTAACAATTCAAACAATTCCAATATGCAAATCTGATGTGGTTACCGAACTGCCAAATTTCTGCAACTGCCAAATTTGATGTCGCGGTTTTGATGTCGCGATTATGTTGCCACGGTTTTGCTGTCGCGATTCTATATTTGTGGTTCTAATGTCATGATTCTGCTGCCATGGTTCTGTTGCCATGATTCTTTTGCTGCACTTTTTCTATTGCGATTCTTCAACTGCACTTTTTCTGTTGCAATTTTTCTGTCGCACTTTTCTTATCGTGATTTTTCTGCCACACTTTTTCTGCCATGGTTATTCTGTTGCGAATATACTCTATGAATAATACCTCCCAAATGACCTTTCACAAATGTATATTCAATATGCTCAAATATCATACACATAAGACACCCTTTCTCTCTTATTTATACTTCTCCAAGTAGCTTCCTCAAGGGGTTATCTTCTAACCAACTTACCCAACTTCCTTATTTTTGGGCTAACCCACTTCTAACCACTTTTTCCACTTACAACCACTTTATACACAAATATTAAACTCTCCACTTCTAGTTGCAACTAATTTATTTTTAATTGTTTTCTTGTTGCAACCACTTAACCTATGACTAACCACTTTGACTGGTCAACTTCTTCTAGGAGCTTCTAGAATAATTTGACTTCTTTGACCTTATTGAATTATTTCACCTTCTATGGGATTCTAGATAACTCATAAGGATTCGCCAACTTCACATGGCCATAACTCTCTAACCTTGAGGAGTTATGTGACGTTCCGCATATCACCAAAAATTGCATGACATATGCTATCCATCTGGAATAATTTCTCCTACAAATTCACTGATTTTCATTACATTATTCCTCAATAAAACTTGGGTTCCCTAACCACACTGCTGGGCTACTCAACCACCTAACCATTTGGACTTCAAAAAGCATCTTCCCATGAGGGCTTTCACCATAATGGGACCACTTTGATAACTTTATCCAATAGCATCTTCTCGTGAGGGATTTCACCATAAGGGGACCACTTTGGAGTTTATCCATTTGGTTCTTCCTATCAACCATGATATGAAATCAATGATACAACTCCCTTTAATATAAACACATCATTATGACACCACTTGAAATCAACCCTTTGAAAACAATTACATCAATGACCATACAACCAATAATCAATATATCAATGATACAAACACATCACTATGACAATACTTTACATCAACCCTTTGACATCAATCCTTTGACATCAATGACAACATAGTACAACACTGCCCTCTCAGTATAAGCACAAGCTCAACAATTATAATGAAGACTCAACTATAAGAGGCAAAGAGGATAGAATTAGTGGTGAGAATCCAACTGAAAGAAAATGAAGAAAATTGTGAGAAACTAGAAGATGAAATAGTTTCCTTAAGAAAGGAACTAGAGAAAATAATTGATCAGTTGAATAGAAGCTTGAAGTTTGAAAAGAGAACTAAAATATTATATAATATTCTCAGATCCCAAAGGTCACCATTCATCAAGATTCAAGACAGGTCTTGGCTACGATGATAAACAAAAGACCATCGAGGGAGATGAAATTATTAAAGTCACAAAGAAATAAAAAAATAAAATAAAAAATGAAGAAAAGACTGAAATCTATGCTAATATTCTCAAAGGCTCCACTAAAAATGAAAGCAACAATAAGAAGGGAAATTATTACCAATATAAACTTGATTCTTCTCACAAGAAAAACAAGAATGATTTTAGAATATTTTTTCCACCACGAAGACCTTTCACAAACAGGTACCAAAATATCTTTCTTGGCTATTGTTTTTCTTGCAATAATTTTGGTCATAAAGAAACAGATTATAGAACCTATACAAGAAGTAATCATGTGAGAGATAGAAATAGAGGTTCTTACAAAACCTCAAAAGATGATTATGTGAGCAACAAAACCAGAAGTTCTGATGGTTTTTCTAATATAAACTACAATTAATTTGATCCTCTACTTGATCCTAAATTGTATAACTGCAATAAATACGGGAACATAGCATGTGACTGTAGAAGAAACATAATAAATTCTCCTAAACAAAACAAGGAAGAAGATGCTCTTACCAAGCATAGAGAAGAATACACCATGGTGTGGAAAAGGAAGCAAGAAGAACCAAATAAGGAAGAATGTGGACTTGCATTTTATGCTTAAAGGGAACCAATGGTACATTGACAGTGGATGTTCAAAACACATGACATGGGGCCAGACCAGGTTTCTCACCTTGAAGGAAGAAAAAGGAGGTAGTGTTACTTTTGGAGATAAGGCTTCTGCAAGGATAGTTGGAAAAGGTAGTGTTAGTCTTGAAAATGGAAAGACTAAGACAAAAAATGTGTTGTATGTTGAAGGGTTAAAGCATAATCTTCTAAGTGTCATCCAAATGTGTGATCAAGGTTACAACCTCACTTTTCATTCTAAAGGGAGTGAGATAAGGAAATCAAACTCAGGAATATTAGTGCCAAATGCAAATAGAACCTCAAGAGATGTATACGTACTCGATAAATTAAAAGGAAAAAATGGTGTATGGGAGTGACATGTCTCTCATATTGTTAGTAAAGGGAAGCACAATCTTAGGGGAAACATCCCTTTTCGATTGATTTCAAATGGGGAGAAGTTGCAGACAGAGGAAGAATTGCAAACACATGGAAATTTGCAGACATGGGGAGTATCAGATTTTGAATAAGGGTTGTCATCAATGAAAAAGGGGGAGATGGTTGGAAATATTGTTGTCATTGATGTCAAAGACATGGGGAGACTACATATGTCCAATAAAAATATTGCAAGATGGAGATTCTTGAAAATATTATTTTTGGATTTTTTATAGTCAATTTGGATACCCTATATTTCAAGGAATTTGAACCCTACATACCTAGCTCAAATGGGAGAACAAGTTATATGGTTGGAAATAGTATCCTGAGACCTTTACAACAATATTTGGAATTCCCTATAACTCCCTAGGATCGAGGACATATGAATTTTTCCATTCAACAACCCAACAAGAAAATTGAGGTCAGATCAACTAGTCTTTACAGGTAGACCCTCAAAGTGGGGAAATAATTACTATAAATACATGATAGATCTACGTATTAGTAGTGAAACCAAGCAAGATATCAAGTCTGAGGTGCACATAAGTGATCTAAGGTGTGCTAAAGGAGTTAGGGTGTCTTTTTTGGATCTAAACGTGTGCAAGAGAAGTTTGAGGAGTTTCCTTTGGATTTTCTTGCTCTTAAGGTGCACTATGAAGGATTGAAGGTCTGTGATGCTACCGTGTGCATTTTTTTGAAGTTTTTATTTTTTCATCAGTGGATGTTTCTGTTAATGGATGTTGTCATCAGTTGATGTTGTCGTTAATGATTACATTCGAGGAATGATGCTATGAGGATTGCTAGGGCTTGAAGGATTGTCTGCGGAATGAATCATGAAGCTCAATTTAAATATACTTTGTGTATGAATATATTGTATTTGTGTCTACACATATATTATTGAGTTGGTGCTCAATTGAGGATATTGGTGTCTCCCGTAGGTTGGTGCCTACATCTTGTTAAGTTGGTGCTCATTTGAGGAGATTGGTGTCTCCAATAGGTTGGTGCCTACATCTTGCCGAGTTAAGGAGATTGGTGTCTCTAGTAGGTTGTTGCCTACAATCTTTGTAACAGTAGGTTGGTTCCTAGAGACATTTATAGAGGTAAGTTTATGATTTTCTCCTGATTGGGTTTCCATTTTAAACTCTATGCATTATGATTTGAGTTTATATGTGATTATTATTTCTCGGTTAGTGAATGATTGATGAATGGTTAAATAAAGTAAAAATTATCTTATATTGATTCACCCCCTCCTCTTAGTATAAGCATAAGTTCAACATTCACTATGTGTTATTTCTATTCCTCAATTTGATTGGGTGGAAGAAGCAAGGATAGAATGTAAGCAATATCAAGGGATGTGCAAGATAATTCAACAACTACAAGAGGACCTCAGTGCATTAAATAAATTTTTATGGAAGAATAATTTTCTATGGTATCATGATCACCTATATTTATGTAAGAATTCCCAACTCAAATAGAAGGTCTTTCTATAATTGCACCCTTATCCTATACGAGGGAATTAAGGGTTCTTGAAAACTTACCATAGGATCAAGAAGGATTTTTTCTAGGAAGGTCTTAAAAATGTTGTTCAAACGTTTGTATCTGAATGTGTATTCTTCCAACAAAATAAGGGAGAGATAATCAATATGCCAAGTCTTTACAACAATTAGCTATACCATTTTAATGTTGGGAAGAATTTTGAATGGATTTTATTACAGAATTACCCAAATCTGAAGGAAAGAGTGTCATGATGGTAGTAATGGATCGACTGACAAAGTATGCCCATTTTTTCTCTCTTTCTCATCCTTTTAAATAAAGTATAGTATTCATTGAATTCATGAAAACAATTAAAAATCTACATGGAATCCCCAAGATTATTGTAAGTGATAGCGATCCAATTTTCACTAGAAATTTTTGTACTAAATTATTTTCTTGTTTGGGTAATCTATTGGCTCACAAATCATCTTACCATCCTCAATCCAATGGGAAAACTAATATTGTGAGTAAATGTATAAAAGGATATCTTTGTTTCTTCGCATATAATAAACAAACACAATGGGTCAAATGGTTTCCCTTGGGAGAATCTTGTTACAACACATCCTTCCATACTTCATAAAAAAGGTCTCCATTTCTAGAAATTTATCTATATCATCTTCCATCCATCACATAACCCTTGAAAGAGACTACAAAATTTTGGGTAGTGGAGGACCACATAGGGAACCAACAAGAGGTTCTCAAACTATTTAAGGACAACTTGGTTATGGCAGAAAATAGGATGAAACAACAAGCAGACCAACATCGTAGTGAAAGGGAATTTAAAGTGTGGGATTGGGTGTTTTTGAGGCTACAACTATATGAACATATGTCCCTTAAGTAACAAAACAAGAAAAATAAATTAACACCCAAATATTATGGCCCCTATAAGGCGTTGCAAAGGATTGGAAGTATGTATTACAAATTGGAGTTTCCTCCATCTTCACATGTACATATAATATTCCATGTTTCTTTCTTAAAGAATGTAATAGGTGACAATATCCCAGTCCAAAATATTTTACCTAAGATTAATGAAGAAGGGAAAATCATACTAGAAACAAAAACAATCATTGACACAAGGATTAAGAAACTTCAAAATTGAGAAATTACCAAGTACCTCATAAAATGGAAGAACTTACCAGTTTAAGAGGCGACATGGGAAGATGATTTCTTCATGCTGAAACACCCACAGTTAGTCAAGTATAGAGGATAACATGTTATCTTTTATATCTCGATAGGTACTCTGAATGTTTTTTCTTGTATGCGGAAGTGATCTTGCATTTGCACTACTAGACACTTGACTTTGTAATATGCTTTTATAAAGTTGTAATAAAGTGACTCTTTTATTAAAGTGACTTTTTATAAAGTGTCCTTTCTAATAGTTTATTAAAGTGACTTTATGTCATAAAGTGGAGTTGTACTTTAATAAATGTAAGTGATTTATTTTGGAGGGAATGAATCATGTACCTTGATCTTGTAAAGGCAAGATTAGATCTTAGCCTTTGGATTTAGGGATGGGGAAGGTGAAAAGTCACTTTCAGGTTATAAGAGTAAGCCTAGGGTAGTGTGCAATAAACTCTTTGAGAGATTTTGAGAGAGTAAGGAAGAATTTATTTGCAGTTGGAGTTGGCACAATTTTCAAGAGAGCTTGGGCACATTTCCCAAGAAGATTTTTTGTGTGAGAAGTGTTGGGTATTTTGTTGTTGTTGGAGGCCATACTGTACAGAACCGTACAGTCCATACAACAAGGATAAAAAACTAGTTTTTGAGGTTGGTTGTTATCTTGAGTTTCGAGGCGAGTTGGGTGATTTGTTTGTTGTAAGAGGACCATTCTAGACAGCATGTACAACATACTTTTAGCAAGTTTATTTGGTTGTTGTTTAGTGAGAGGGCCATACAACAGTATGGATTTGGGAGCATGAATTTCAAGACAAAAAAATGGGGGATTGTTGGGTTCCTGTAAATTGTCTCTTGCTTCCAATATTGATTGTTGTAGCTTGTAATTTCTTCTTGAAGCTGGAATAAAATCTCTCTCAGTGGGTTTCCCCAAGTTAAGGTTTTCCCTGGTTGGTTGCCAAAATTTCTAGGTGTGCACATGCTTATGTGACTGTTGTTCATTATTATTTTCCACTGCATATGTGCTTAGTAATGTGTGTTTATGCTTTTGAAGTATAACTGTGATGTGGGTTATTTTCATTTAAGATAGAAATCTAAGTTTTCTAAGTGTGTGACACAAGTTCTATGTGTTAGTGTGCTTTTGTTACTGATTATTCTACATGATATCAGAGCCAGGTTCTCTGAGTTACAATGAGAAATGCTATTTTGACAAGGATTTGAAGGGGGAAACTTGGTTGTTTGTTTTCTATTGAACAATTGACAGGGAAATGGTTGTTTGCATTAGGTATGAGGATCGATTGGATGGGATTTCCAACTATTTGCAATGGAAAGTTAGGATGTCAACTATTCTCAAGGAGAAAACAATGTGGAGCTTTATCAGTACCATATTTGTTGTTCCCACAACATACCCTATAGCTTTAGATTTACATGGGGTAAAGGATGCCAAATCTCAGAGGCTTATTTTGGATGGGGTTAAGGGCAACCTTATCCCACACTTAGCTGAGAAGAAGACAACTTTTGAGATGTGGGAGACACTGAAAAACTTGTATAAGGTGAAGAATGCAGATCGAAAGATGGCCTTGAAGGAAAAAATACATGATACTAAGATGGGTAAGGGGGAGAGTATGGCTTCTTATCTTACCTGGGTAGCTCAAGTGAAAGATGAGTTGGTTGCAGTTGGGGAGGTAATTTCAAATTCAGATTTTGTGAGGATAGCCTTGAAAGGCTTCACCAAGGAATGAGAAGTATTCTTGAAGTGTGTGGTGGGTCAAGAGCATCTTCCAGATTGGAGCAGACTGTGGGATGAATTCACTCAAGAGGAGATCTGGGAAGGATCTCAAAGTAGTAGACAGAATGGATATGGAGCTGATGGAGAGAATGTGGCTCTTGCGACAAAGAGAAAAATAAAGAAGAAGGGGAGTTCTGGGAAATACTTGAGCAAAGTCAGATTCTTTGTTTACAACCAGTATATCCACCTTGCATCTTAGTGCCCAGAGAGGAAGAAGAAGAAGAAGAAGGAGGAAGGGATAGTTTCGGTGGTGACGACAATAGTAGAGGATTTTGTGGACAAGTTTGATAGGGAATACTCCTTGTTCACCCTCGTTTCAAGTGTCGGGAGTACTAGATTTGTGAGTGAGAGTAGATGGATCATTGATAGTGGAGCCTCACATCACATGACATGAATATGGTGTATATTCCTTAGTATCACAGAGACAGGTCTAGACTGGCTAGTTGAAAGTGAAGAGGTAATGGCATGAGTAGTTCGTGGAGTTGGAAGGGTTAGATTCCAGCTCGATTTTGGAGAACTCTTATAGGTTGATGGAGCTTTGTTTGTACCAGGGATAAGGGTTAACCTACTCTTGGTGTCAGTCTTGGGAGATGTTGGATATGCGACATTGTTCAAGAGTGTACATGTCTTTATATACAGAGAGGGAGCAGATCCGGTCGAGCCACAATTGATTGGTGATCGGGTTGATAGGTTGTATGTTGTACTAGGACAACCTACAGTTGGAAATGAGTTGGATGAGGAGTAGGAGGATACTAAGACTACATTGGGCCCAAGGATTCAGTCTCAATATCCAAGGGAAGAGAGGGATTCTCTTTAGATTATCAACATGAGGCTCAGTTGGTGTGAGTGGATAGAAGTGTAGGGTGGAGTACGTTCTCATAGGAGCTCATGGTTCATAGTGGTTGCCAGTAGGAGGTCTTCAGGTTCAAGTTTTGTGCAGGTGTTGAGGTTGTCTCTAGGTTCAGAGTGATTTCCTACTATGAACAATGTGTTGGACTTGAGGATAGGACCAAGTAATGGTGATGGGAGTGAGTACATCCCTCGCTAAGAGGGAGTGTTAGGTCTTATAGCTTGGGAGGTACTCTGTGTTGAGGAAAAGATATGAAATGATCTTACTCAAGAATTTTCAAATCTTTCTTGGCTAAAGTAAGATATACGGGAATATCACCCTATGTTTATAGCCTCAAAAAATTGTTTCCTAATCCACAAGTATTGGTTACAAGGGCTTAGGCTGATTTTCTTATAAATAAAAGATTGCTCAAAAAATCAATATTTATGTAATTTCCTGAATATAATAGATGCAAAAGTAAATGTAGAGACAAAAGAAAAAATACCAAGTCAATAATTAACACAGATGAGACAGAAAGAAATCGCTTATTTCATTCCAATTTATCAAAATAATCGTTCTCTTTACAAAATTCCCTGAAGAAGTTTGGACCAAAGTCAAACTTAGATGTCCCCAATGAAAACCATACAAAACAACTTTTAACAGAAAGTAAAAAAATGAACTTTAAAAGTTGGATCAACTTGCCACAGATTGCTTCCCACTCTACTCTGCATAATATCCTTTATCAGTCATGAAATTTAATTCACAAATAGACAAGTCTACATAGACTATCAAAGATAGATCAACACCTTTGAAAAAAAAGTGTCTGAATGATGTAATTCAGCCTTAAATCTTGTTGTCTACAATAGGACCCTGCTATCATAAAAGAGAATTAGGCTTTCAATGAATTTAAGAATGAATGAAAACTGAACTATCTCAATAAACTCAAGAGCAGACCTTAGTATGCTTTCTCCTTCTATTATTCTCTTGTTCCTCCTTCTCTTTTTTCCTTTAAGCAATCATAATTAGTTGAAGTAGTTAAACTACCTCTTTTAGTTAATTTAATTAAATTCAAATAACTTTTAGTTAGGGGGGAAATTAATAAAATAATAATAAGGATCTTTAATAAATAATAACTAGTAGGTGGGACCCCTTGTGACTCCCTTTATTTTCTTAACAAACATAAACAAAACTAGTTAATCAATCAAACACATCCCTCCTTGTGGCTCCCATCATCACTCTCATCATTTTTAAAATTAATATCAATGATATTTAAAACCATATCGAAAAAATATAATATCCAACATATCCAAAAATAGTGTGTTGTCCAAAACTTCAGCAGTCAACTGTTCTCAACAATCAATAAATAAAAACACTCAAAAACCATATTTTCCACTTTGGGAGGCAATCTTCCCTTTGTTGCTACTGTCTCCCTTTGATTTCTTTGAATTTTCCTTAGGCTATGTGGAGTCTTTAGGCATGATCCCACTGATAACATGAGAGCAATCATCTCTCAAGTGCATGCAGGATGAAGCGGATTTGGCACTTGAGGGAGGGGAGGGGGCAACAACAACTTTTCCTTTATCAAGTTCATTGTGGGCTTCGGTTTTTAATCTCTTGCTTGAGTGGGAAGACTATACTAGTGAGTGTGCAGAGGCAACTTGAACAATTGGGTTAACCAGTGGAGGAGGAGCAAGTAGGGAAAAATTGGGCCAACCATGATGTTGAGAGACTGTCGGGTGGACAATCTCTTGCCATCCATCATTTTCAGGGACTTCATGTTGTAATGATACATGAGGGGGAACTGGGATACCATGAACATGTGGGGGTTGGAAAGGATGACTTTCTGGCCTAGGTTGGACCACCCCTTGTCCAATCCAGTTGAAAAACCCATCTTGGAATAGCTGGTTCAACTCTTGTGGATCTGCATCAAAATGTATCGAAAACCTTGGCCTTCTAGGGCCCTTGTTCCAATTTCTTCTTCCCCTGATATTCTGGCCATGGCTTCCTCTGCTGAAGAAGCTCATTCATGTATGCAACATTTATTAGTGACTAGTTTCTTCAACAAACCATACATGACATCTCTTTAAATATGAAACAAAGTTTGGCTCAACAACACATCAGACTCATGCAGTCCAATCCATAAAATTTGTTTAATAGTTGTCAATGAGTAGGGGGTGAATAAGGGTTTTGGGATATATGAGGGATTGTATTGAGTGAAAAGTGGTAAAGTGAAGGGGGGTAGATCATGATTACTGCTCAAAAAATCATCAAACAATCAACTATGTTGTAATAACAAAACATATCAACTGTAACTCATCTATGTTCCATCCTTCAACTGCTATAATACCGAGTTTTCATTTAATTATAATTTAATTTTAAGAACAGGGCGCGAATAGTGAATCTGGGAATGTGAGGGGATTTGTAATGTGCAGAAAAGTGATAGAATGACAGGGAAATAATGAATATTGTTCATAAAAAAAAATCAAGTAATCAATAAACATAACTTTGTACTAAAATCAATACAAAAAATACCAACACCATATCAACAATTACTGTGTATCAAACTGTTCGATGTTCCAACATTTAAATTCCTCAAAACTTCTCAATTTAGAACAGTCTGTGCAATCATACTCATAATCAAAACAACTTTCCATTCAACAGTCCTATTAAGAAAATGCTTGGTCTTTAATTTCTTTCTTTCCTTTTAAGAATTTAAATAAAACACACAACAACATTGCTACACCTTTGCATCACTATAAAATAACATCCACTATCTATCAATTCACGATCGGCCCAAATTAAAATATACATAGGTCCCTTTCCAAATACGAACAGACTTCCAAACATGCCCGATTACATACATTCTTCACCATATCAACCAATAAGATTTTGCAGTGGAACCACAATCAACATAAAACTCGAACCTCATCATTGTCAATGTAACCATTTCCAATATGCACGATGATTCAATAATATATGCACAATGGACATAACCATTTACACACAATCACCAATTCCATAATTTTCTACAACCTCGATCGGGCCTTGTGAAACACACAGGTGTTTCCAATTTGCAATTAAGACGACGTTGTAAGAACACAATGAGTGGAAACATAACGAGAGGATAACAACCCCTGACTGTATATAATGAATCATTCCCAATCATAACTCTTCAACCAATTTAATCATAGCAAGATGATATAGGGACTCGATGAAAAATTCCATAACCACTCCACTTGATAAACCCATATCTAACAACCAAGAAGATGCCCGAAGGGAGCCGAACAGTTGGAGATTTAAAATTGGGCTCTGTCGCAACAAATACGAGGAGACAATAAAGAGCGCACTCATTCATCAATAACAAAAAGAACTGGAGGTTCTTAGAGACATATCAACCACAGGAAAAAACCCTTTCGATACAGACACAATAGTAAGCCACAGGGTCTCCTTATAACTCCCAGTCTGGGCAATGGAATAACACTTAGCCACAGAGGAAGACCATGACGGGTAGGGTAGAAAAATGATGCACATAGTGCATTTTATGTTTGCAAAAGAGAGGTGAATGTCAACTAAACAGTCACAGTTACCAAGAAAACACAGAGATATAACCCTTGTTTATTTCCTTAAGAGCCGAACCGTTTGACAACAATACCGGTGAGGATGCCTAACACCGAGTCATAACTTATATCATCCCAGAACCATATGATATATATCAATATTATGGCCACCCTAAGACCAATTCTCGAGATAATTTGGTTCCAAGACAATGAGAATGAGCCCACGACCATGAATCTGGTACGAGAAACACACAACAACCAAATGGAAGTATGAACACAACTGGATAGGGTTACACTCATGACTGTGAGGAAGCAACCGACAATAATACATAGAGAGAAACCATCCACCATTAAAACATAGAGAGATAATACTACATTCACTTCATATCCACAGAGACCCACCACAATTTTAACCAACAGAGCAACCATTGAATGCACAACTCAACCAAAATCCAATTCTTTTGCTTGCAATCCGAATAATTATACAGTCATTCCAGAGAGAAAAATCATGCATTTACACAGTTGCAATTCTCATGAAAACACAAACCCAAGTATTAATGAGCCATTTTTTGTTCATAAACAGAGCATAATTCATGGATGCGGTGAAAAAGAACCATACCTATAACAAAGAGCTTAAAAGGGAAAGTTGGCTGAGTGTTTTCTTCCCAAGCTTGAAATGCGGAGCTTAACCACCAACAAACCGAAATACAACAAAGAACAATACTAGGGTGATGGTCGATGGGGGGAGTGTGGAGTGACATGCATTTACTACACATCGCTTCCATATACTATCTTATTCAATTCCGAACTACAAGACAACCAACATTCACCAATGCATTAAACCATGTAATCAAATTCCAAACCATTGAAATATACGACGATATTCCTTGCCCAATGTGCCACCCAATCATTCACACGTTAACCTTTTCCAATCTCTTATGCCATACCATATGTATTACAATGTTATATGCACCCAAAATAAATCAAATGAAAATCGCATAGCCACTAACCAACCATATAATAGTTAGGACTAACACTGACATCTTTTACCTTTTCATTTTCATATAATCCTTAACATAACTCAAATATAGATCCTTTCCTTTTAGGATTTTTTTCATAAGTTTCTTTTCTTTGTTTTGGTTATGTTATTACTAACATGTTTCTTGTGTCTATGTGGCCAGGTAGTAGATCACGATGATTTGTGAAATGATTAAATCATAGAAACTGCAAATATATGCCCATCATAACATAAACATAATGCTTTGAATTGCATAAACAACCCATAAAACACATCATCCACCTGTTACTATGTCAAAATGAAACCAACACTGCATTGTCAATCATATAGGACTGTGTAAGCAGCGTCGAACAACAACAAAAAATGTGTAATATGACTATCTTCGAGCCTCCAACCTACAAGGGGGTCCCACCTACTAGTATTATATTATTAGCATAATTTAAATAATAGGGCTTTAGCAATACTTTGTAGACGAAATTCCTTGTTGTGATTTTAATCGTCAACACTCTGTATGTTTTTTCTTGTATGCGGAAGTGACCTTGCATTTGCATTACTAGGAACTTGACTTTGTAATAGGATTTTATAAATTTGTAATAAAGTGACTCTTTTATTAAAGCGACTTTTGTAAATTATCCTTTATAATATTTTATTAAAGTGACTTTATGTCATGAAGTGCACTTATTTCATAAAGTGGAATTGTACTTTAATAAATGTAAGTGATTTATTTTGGAGGGAATAAATGATGTACCTTGATCTTGTAAAGGCAAGATTAGATCTTGACCTTTGGATTTATGGATGGGGAAGGTGAAACGTCACTTTTATGTTATAAGAGTAAGCCTAGGGTAGTGTGCAAGAAAAGCTTTGAGATATTTTCAGAGCGAAAGGAAGAATTTGTTTGCAGTTGGAGTTGGCACAATTTTCAAGAGAGTTTGGGCACATTTCCCAAGAAGATATTATGTGTGAGAAGTGTTGGGTATTTTGTTGTTGTTGGAGGTCATACTGTATGGATCCATACAGTTCGTACAACAAGGAGAAAATACCAATTTTTGAGGCTGGTTCTTGGCTCAAGTTTCGAGGCAAGTTGGGTGATTTCTTTGTTGTAGGAGGACCATTCTGGACAGTCCGTACAACAAACTATTAGCAATTTTATTTGGTTGTTATTCAGTGAGAGGGACATACATCAATATGGATTTGGGGGCATGGATTTCAAGTTGGGTGCCTGTAATTTGTCTCTTGCTACCATTATTTATTGGTGTAGCTTGTACTTTCTTCCTGAAGATGAAATAAAATCTATCTCGATGGGTTTCCCAAAGTTGGGGTTTTCCCTGGCTGGTTGCCAAAATTTCTGGGTGTGTGCATGCTTATGTGACTGTTGTTCATCGTTATTTTCCACTACATATGTTCTTAGTAATGTGTGTTTCTTCTTTTGAAGTATAAGTGTGATGTGGGTTATTTTCATTTAAGACAAAAATCTAAGTTTGTTAAGTGTGTGACAAAATCTCTATGTGTTAGTGTGCTTTTGTTACTGATTATTCTACATAACACTTGTTTGAAGGGGAGGGGCATGTTAAGCCTTAGACAAAGCCCCATGTTAAGTATAAAACCCCTTATTAAGGCCTGAATATTTAATTATTACATTTATAGTGTTATATGTGTATGTAGGATAGAACCCTTCATTGCACCCCTTCATTATAATTGTACCCTGTGTATCCTATATATATACCAAGGGGACCTAGTCTTAGGATAATCTCATCTCATCTTGTACATTGAATATATTGTAAAAGGAGTTGTCCCCCTTGAAGTGGAATACTATTCATTAATTTTTTATCATTATCACGGCATTGGTTCATAATAGTGGTGATGTTTAAGGGGATTTTGAGTTTTTTAACTATCCAATGGAACCCCAATAATGTAAGAGGAGAGTGAGGATGAGAAGCTAGGAGGCCATAGTAAGCAAGTTCAACAAACTTGTCCATAATTTGTAGCCAAAGACATGTGATCAAAACTCCAATTGAGCAAGATAAAGGAAAAATTTTGGCCATAGATACTTCTCCTCATGCAAATTTCCATGAACATATCTCAAATGTTATCACAAAGTGTAGAGAACTGCATTCTAAAGAAACTGTAAAGGTGTTGGAGGATTTGGAAAACATTGTAAATGCTAGAAAATAATCTGTGATTGTTGAGGTCCATTGTGACTAAGATGTATATTTTTTGAAACATCTCGACAAAACTAAGGGAAAAGATACAAAATACCAACATCTCATAGAGTTGTTTTGGTACAATAAGGAATATATTACAACAAACTTCAAATGAAAGTCCCTCAATTCATAGAATCCTGGTGAACGTCAACAAAGTACTAAAAGTATGTTGAACTACTTAATCAATGTGCTCAACAATATGAAGACAAACATGTATCTACCCAATGGGATTACTTCATAAGCACCTAGGAATACAGAGGAAAGAAGAGTATAATAGACGTCTAGGAGACTTATTGGGAAGGGGAAAAATGGTGTTTTTGTTTTATTATTTCATGCAGAAAACCACTAGTTTTGGTTTCACTCTGTTTTTATGTCAGTCTAGCTATTTTTCAATGCACATTTTAAATATTTTACTTTTTGAACTTTTTCTCGTCACATTTTTCCTACTAGTTTTGCCCAACATTCAACCAAAAATTTAAAAGAATCATTGGACTTGTAGATATTAGTTGTTGAGATTGCATAATTCAAGTGCAATATGGATTTTTCAATGTACTAAATCCATTCATGAATTCAAAAATGCAATTTGAGTAATGGAAAACTAAAATTTCATCAATAATTACATAGTCAGATTCTGCTGATGGTTGCCAGAAAATCTCCAAAAAGTAGAATGTTTAGACTAGTTCATTTTGCAATCAACAATTGAAAATTTGTGTTTCTTAAAGGCTTAATTGTATTTTTTTTTTAAATATTCCTCTAGTGATTAGCCCTAGATAATGCCATAATCTAGTTGTTTATCTTGTTTTGACAATACTAATTCAATTAAGCTCTAATAGCTTGTTTTAAAAAAACTAATTTTGTTAGGCTCAAAACTCTCTCCTTCTCAAGAGAGTTTTTGGAACACTATGTAAATATGTATATTTTTGGTTGTGTGTAAACAATTGAAGGTGTGTGATAATAAATTCTAAATTTTAAATATATAATCAAAGTTTAAATCTTCAACTCATAATAATAATTGTGCTATTCAATTTTATTTAGTAACTCTCTTAGAAAGTAAGGTGTTAGCACAATTCCTTCTAAATCTATGAAAGTTAGTTGTCCAATGTAGTTGTGTCATGCATTAATTGATCCTATTCCACACTTTTAGCTTCGAAGTGTTGGTGTAAAGGAAGAACATGTTGAATATCCATAAATGTATAGAAAACACATCTTTCTCAACATGTTCTTGCTCTTTATTTGATATAATAGCATAATGAATGGTTGTGGAAACAAAATCATTGACTTGCTCTTTAATATTTTAAAACAAATATAAATCTCTTGGTATATGTATATGGACTAAACAACACAAATAAGATGTAATACACATAAATTTTTCCCAAGATAGGGGATTTTATAGTGTTAGAAACATTTACAAGAAGTTCTTCATGACATATGTAACTGTATGTTTTACACTCACATGAACCCAAAAATGAACATACATAGAAAGAAGAGGGGAATAATGCTAAAAGAAATAGGCCACCTAGAGAAGGACAAGGGAATGAGACTCAAACTACATGAAACTGATGACAATGGACTCAAATTAATTTATGGCTTAGTTATATAACCACTGCTCCCTTACACCATACTATAATGTAGAAGAACTTTGGCCTTTACCAATGTTGTTAGAAGTAGTACTTGCATTTCCTATCAAATGTGTTATATTTGATTGGAATTTTGGAATGACCGCAACTCTAAAAAAATGTCTCTATGATGTTTTGTAGCATACCCACAATGTTTATCATAGTAGGTGTTGGAATAATGAGATGGGGGGTTGAATCAGTATGAGCACGTTTACCACTTTTAATCACAATATATAAACTTCAACTCTATCATCAATATATAATCTATGATTGCATCCAATATGTCATGATCATACAACCATAAGTAGTACCAATCAACAACATCACATCAAATACACAATACACCATAATTTACGTGGAAACCCAAATGGGAGAAAACCATTGAATGCTTTCTCATATATATCAAGATTACATTCATTGGAAGCACCAACTTCCCAATTCTCCATCTATAAATGGAAGGAGGGTCCAACCCCCTATTTACAGGATCCAACCTGAAGGAAGCTACAACTCCCTTATTTACCAACTACAATTGGAAGGAGGCTCCAACCCCCTAGTTTATAGGCTCCAACCTGAAGGAAGCTCCAACTCTCTGAGTTCTATGGATCCAATCAGAAGGAGGCTACAACCCCCTTTCCTTGCTCAGTATTTCCTCCCTGAAATATAAGTGTAGACCAAACTTTCACTACCACTGATATTTTCATTGTCGTTGTATCATCAACCTGAAGCCAACAACAACCTACAACTACCATTGCCACTATATCCAACCTATCACTGTCACATAAACCTGTCACTTTCAACTTGTCACTGACATACCATCATCAACCTATCACTAGAAATACACCATCATCAACCTATCACCACTGTTTATACACAACATCAACAAAACCAGATCCACTCGCATAGACTATATGCCAAGATCGCCAAGAACATATCTCAACTAGATGTCCAACGTAACCAAACCATGCCTCTAGTCATGTTCCAAATGTGTAGTAAGCATGTACCAATATCATAAACATACAATCACAAGATATGTGTCTCAACCATGTACCAAAACATGTACCAAACCTATACCATGCATCAACCATGTAACATACCATGCATCAACATGTACCATACTAAGCATCAACCGTGTACCACAACCTGTACCATAAAAAATGCATCAACCATGCACCAAAAATTGTACCATACCAAGTGCATCAACCATGCAACAAAACTTGTACCATACTGTCAATGATGTATCTGTTGGCAGCCAACCCAATTTTTTTTTGATTGCTCTCAAAAGCTGCCCACACCCCTTGTCGTATTACGACAAATCATTGTCGCATTGTGCTAATGGACATTCATCTCATTTTTACGACCATTACAATTCAATTTCGACCCAGTTTTCACAACTGCAAGTGCGAAAACACTTCTTTCATTGATTAGATTGTCGTCGTCTTTGGTTGATACTTGATCACTGGTTTATCACATGACTGCTAGAGGTTGTATTGAACTCATGTTCTTGAGCATTATCTTACCTTGATTGCGCATTTGGATATATTTCACTGTTGAACCTTTGGGCATAAAAGTTATTGGTCTTGTTCTGATCTTATGAAAATTATAATGGATTTGGTCATATTGTTTTTGTCCTTGCTTTGGACTTTCACTCGATTATTATATGAAGGAATTTTGATTGTATGGTTCTAAGACTTTGGAATACAAACATATGTAATATGCACCAAGTACATGGACGAGTTTATAA
>JZKD02S1610374.1:17168-30279 GCA_000966675.3 Picea glauca
AAAAATGGCATACCTTGTTGAATTCTAGATTATTCTAGAGAGCGAAATTGTAGAGCTTTCCCCACATGGAATATTTTTTGTATGGATCTGAAAATTGTAAAAATAATACTACAGAATATACTCTAACCAGCACATTTGGTCTTACTTAATTTGGATCTGTTATGAAGAAGTTATGACTTTTTTACCCGAAACACATGTTTTAGACTAGTTTCAGGACTATCCACAAACCTTATTTTCCATGGAGTGTAACTCCAAAGTACAATGACCCACAAGATGAACTTTGTACCACATCTATTTGGATATGTTTCATCAATGGCCTCCCAATTTCATGGTCTGAATCATTCTAGAAAAAAAACGTTATTGTGAAAATGGTGAGATGACCTGTAAATAACATACCTTAGAAAGCATCATCAAAATAATTTATCCTCCCTTGAATTTTGGTCTTCTTTACTTCACCTTCCCTCTGAAATTTGTCTTAGATATCCTCTGGTTACCTAAGTCACCTATAGATATTCAATATTCTTAAGTGTGATTAAAATGATAGAGCCTTTCCTCTTATTTATACTTTCATGTAGCTTCCTCAAGGGGTTACCTTTTAACCATCTTAACCCACTTTCCTTATTTTAGGGTTAACCCACTTCTAACCACTTGTCAACTTAGTAATTTATCCATTAACTTTATTATTTAAATAATTTATTTTATATTTGATTTGACTTATAGTACACTCATCAGTTCACTTTATTATTTACCTTCTAAAATCTCTTAAACCACTTTGACTACTTTGACTTTTTGGGGCTTCTAGACGACTCATGAGGGTTCTCCAACTTTACATGGCCATAACTCTCTAACCGTGAGGAGTTATGTGAAGTTCCACATACCACTGGAAATGGAATGACATATACTATCCATATATAATAGTCTTTCCTGAAAATATCACGTGTACCATTATCCATCAAGCAAACTTGGGTCCGTTACCCAAACCTGGGTTATCCAACTTCACATGGCCATAACTCTCTAACCGTGAGGAGTTATGTGATGTTATACATACCACCAGAAATGGAATGACATTTAATATACATATATAATAGTATTATCTTCAAATATATTAAAACTCATATTTTTATACATCAAACAAACTTGGGTCCATTACCCAAACCTTTGTGCTACCGGAATTCGCTACCGAACTTTCTCCAAGGGTTGACATCAATCTACAATATCACTCTCCAATGCTTGACATCAATGACAACCAACAATACATACCAACTTTCCATCAACCTAAGCCAACTGTCTAACAACAATTAGTTCATGTGTCAGACGAAGATGTTGTAGAAGTTCAAGGAGATGTTCTAGACAATGTTCTAGATGAAGATGATACTGATGATGTTTTAGATGAAGAACTTAGATAATTAGAACCAAAAGTAGGATACAATGTTCCTAATAATGATATAAAAAATGATATGATTGAAAATTTCGACATTGATGATGATGATGATATGGTCAATCCTTTCAACATCAATTATGAAATGGATGATACATATGTTGAGTTGGATGAAGAAGAATATTAATGATATCAAAATGTTGGAATGCATGAGATATGTATTTATATGTTTTCAGTTGATTTGTTCTCTTTCATTTACCTTAAATTTTTGTTTTCTTAGTTTCTATGTTTGATTCTTACTATGTTGCTTTCAAATATTTTTTAGTAGATAAATTGGGTATTGGGGAATTGGGAGTGATGTGTGGGAGGGGCCATATGAGATTCCACCTTCATGTGGCTGTCCTTGTTTAGTAGAGAATATATTATTCTTGAAACCAAGAGAAGCTCATTCAAACTTATCCCATCATATCCAATTTTAACTTTGGTTCATCTAATAATTTTCAAGGTTGTCCATTAATTACCAATTAGTGAAAATTATTCTTTAATTTGACCTCGTCCAGAGTGACCTGTGAATGAGGCCAATGTTGAAATCTTTTCATTTTGTGCTTGGATGGACTGAAATTTGACATGGTTATAGTATATGCATGTGTTAATGGTATGGGAGGGTTTTGAGACTCAAACATGACTCACACAAAGAATTTGACAATCAAACGAAAAAAATAGAACCTAAATGTGAAGGAGATGAAATTATCCATCATCGTATTTGTCATCATCGTTATCATCGTATTGCAACAAGGATGTTTCAATGAACATGTTCTTCATTCCTATAGAATCTTTGTCAGAAATTTACAAAAACAATGACCAACGAAAGGGGCCAGCATTGAATTTTTTCAAACTATGCTTCTTCAAGTCCTGAACATCGTATGTGGAGGAACTATAAATGTCTTAAGGCATACAATATATTTTTATGACTCCCAAACCATGAACAGGGTCTAAAACCACCACATAGGCCCTATAAATGAAATCTTTGGCCTATGTGTACTCATAATGGTACCATTACAAGTTTGTAATTAGTGACAATTGTTCTTTAATTTGACCCCGCACAGAGTGACCTGTGAATGGGGCCAATGTTGAAATGTTTTCAGTGTTTTCTTGTATGCACTAAAATTTGACATGGTTATATTATATGCATGTGTTGATGGTATGGGATGGTTTCAAGACTCAAATATGACTCACACAAATAATTCGACAATCAAACGACAAAATTAGAACCTAATTATGAAGGGAGTCACAAATCAGTCCCATAGAGTAAGAGAGTGCCCCAAACAAGTGCCTCAAATTATCTAATAAATCCAAACCAGTGAACAAGGAACAAGGGGAAGAGGAGAGGAAAAAATGGGGAACCCTAGCTAAGCACTAAGTAAGGCAAGAGGCAATAGGAAACATAACTATTTCTCTTTATTTTGTGCTTGTGTCACTGTGGAGAATAAGTCATCAACAAAGGTTTTTAAAGATATGATTCAATTTTCCTTGTTAGAGTGAACATGGAGCAAGTGTGAAATGCATTGATCACATGGATAATAATGAGAACAATAATGTTTCAACATTACAAAATGCTCACAATGATCAAAATTTATGAGAACCTCGTTCAAACAAGGAGACCTAATTATTTTTTCACTAAAATGTGTGTGAATTTTTTATTTCATTAAAAAGTTGTATGCAAAAAAAATGAACAAGAATTCCTTTTCTATAAAATAAAAATATTTTTTCCCAGTAGTATGCTTCATTCTTCATATCCATGTTTTTTTGCTCAGTCCTAAGCCCAAAAAGAAACCACTATTTTTGATATTACAGTTCTACAAGCTCATGAATTTCAAATTATCTGAAGAAATTGGCATTGAGCTATGAAATTATTGGTGGGTAGTAAGCTCTGCAAGGTAGGTGGTATAAATCCCATTTATTATTATTTGCAACTAATGTTTATTTTCAAATTTTGGTTTATATCCGTTTACATTTTATTTTTAAATATCTCATTGCAATTATTAGAAATGGTTGCCAAAATCACAAACCTAGAAATTCATAATGTAAACGCCCAAGGCAATGCCCCGCCATCAATGGAGTATAATGCAAAAATCCTAATAGTGATAGCCAACCTAAGAATGTTGAGATATATATTCCCACTTGGATACTTACTTTCCCAAATTTTAGATGAAATCATCGATATAATTACCTAAGAAAATGAGGCATTATCAATATTACCTCTTATAGAGAGAAAATGTATCCTAAATGTATATATGGTTTGGATCATATTGCAAGAAAAGAACAAAAGAGTAGAAAATAGGACATGTGTTCCCTTTTCATAGGCCCTCATATAGGTTAAATCCCAAACACTATCAGACCTCATATATCTATAAAATGGTGCACTTATCAACCATTTATTGATAATTTCATGGATAGGTATTACATGGTTTTTAATGTGCGACCTCAAAACAATAGGGAAATCCCACTATCTTTCTTGAGGAAATTGTATGCAGAGTTTGTTTTGGGGAAACTTGTTAACTATTTTCATCACTTAGAATTCAATGATGCTTGTTTGGGTATTCCACACAACTGATCCAATGCGAGGCACCAATATATTTGTATTATCACTTCAATCCATTTGTGTTGTATTCGATTCATTTCATTCATTCTAGATATAAAAATGACTTCAATAGTAAAATTATACTTCTATTCTTGATCCATGGGAAAAAATTGGTCAATAGAAATACCTTAGTGTGATGGAAATAGATAATTCCTTCTACTCGATCACTATATGGGTATGGAAGGCAACATATCAAACAATCAAAATAAAGTTGCAATACCAAAGGTAGTAGATGAGTCCTTTGTGATTATTTCAAGTATGGTTATTGGAGACCTTGTTAACAATACCTCCTAGTTATTAGGAGAGAACAATAGATCTAACTCCCATCTATTTCTCACATTTTGGTATGATATGCATGATTCAAATATTCAATTAGAATATGCCTTAGATAAAATAGGAATTAGTTATATTTTAGAGATTCATTTTATTTTCTTTTCTAACAATTAATTTTTCCATATTTATTCTTGTTTGCATGTGTCATCATTGGAGGACAAAACTAGGCACTTTTCTATTTTTTTTCCCTTTCTTACTTTTATAATAAGATCTCAACTTAGGTTTCCTCTTTTATATATGTTATTTTTTGTTCGGGATTATATGCACAATTTCTACTTTCAAGTCATAATTGGATTTTTAATTATTGTGATTGTCCCCAGTTATAAAAATATACCACAAAGCACTACATATATTCTTATTTTCATTATCCAAAGGTTGAAATAGTGTGTGAATATTTTACTCATAAAACTAGTGCATGTGGGCACTAGTTTGGATAGGGGGCATCCATATGTCCATGAAACCATTGCGATATGTCTCCCATACATCCCCATTTTTGGGGGGAAACATATAGGGGACATGGAGAAAGTCTCACAGATCCTAGGAGATCTTCTTATGCAACATTTTCCAATAGTTTGGAACTAGTTTAGGAGCTTTGGAAAAAATCCATTGCTATTATTTTGCACACTTCCTCCTAGGATACTTATGATAATATCAATGACTTTTTCTTAGCTAGATTATTTAGACCATGATGTATATTAAATATGATATAAAACATAGTTTTCAAGTGAATTATAAGGTTAACTCTCTCAAATATACTTATGAATCATTACCTTGTAGATGGTGAGGTAATGGGTATATATTACATTGTGCAATGGTAGTGATACCATGTGGATTTATTTCTTAGAAATTACTTAGAGGAATTAATGTTTATTAATTGTGAGATGTTATTGTGTTCTAAGAAGGTATTAAGTTTCCACCACAACTATAATTAGATTTGGTAATGTTCTCTCGACCTTCAAGACACTCTCTAACACCTAAGCAATACCTCTTTCCACATTCAATGCACTAAAATAATAATTTAGTTGTCAATAGTGTCATTCTTCCATCCTCTAAGATTGTATGATGTATATGTTTGATGGATAACTACTACACTCTTACACAAAACACTAACCCATAGATCAAGCGAGAGTGTGTTAGGATGTAGAATTGAAAAATGCATCTGTGTGAGGCAATGGAATGAAATGTTGCTTATCTATTTTTTTGTGCCCTTGGGACCATTTTTGTAGGTGTCTCTGAATTCCATATAGATGTGAGTTGAAAATCATGATATAGTAGAAAACCAATGTTGGATTGATGACCATTGATCATTAGATTGTAAATCATAGATGTGTTAGAGGTTCCCTTCCTCTACCAGTCACATGCCTTGATGTTTATGTTTTTAGATGGAATTTGGATTTAGGGTTTTATCCAATGGGATGCAATTCAAAATTTTGAATTAGGTGGTATATATGTGTGTATATATTGTTATATATGTTATAACCTATATATGTATATGTTATAACATATATAACATATATGTTATAACATATATAATGTATGTGTTATAAAATATATAACATATACGGTATATATGTTATAACATATATAAAAAAATATGTTATATCAAACCCATGACAGATCAGACCCTGCCTGCAAACCCTCGACAGAGACGACAGAGACCATGCATGTGAACCTGCATGGAACCATAGATAAAGAGAAAAGAGAGCCAAAAGAGACAAGGTGACCCCACCAAAGAGCCATAGAGACAGAGCAATAGGAGCCACAATGAGATAGAGAATGTCGACAGTGATAGATCAGGAACCCACCTAGACCAAAAATGTTTTCCAAATCAGTAAATGTTTCTAACCCTAAGAATTTTTTCTCCATAATTTACTAGGGCTTACTTCATTGTGGCTTTACTAAGGAATTCTTCATTATGAGTGGAAACCTAGAGCTAGAGCCACTCAAACCCTCACTAGAGCTAGAATTAGATTTGACCTTGGTCCTAGGATGTTTTTTTTCCTTATCTTCCATGATCATGAGTATATGTTCATCTCACAGCAACATATTTATTCTTAGTTTCCAAAGGTGAAATCCAATACCATCAAATTGTTCCATAAGATTTTGAGATTATATTACAATGATCATGGCCATTTTCCACCTTCAAATTCTTAGAGGAACGCTTTCCTTGTTACTCCTTACTCCAATAGAGATTCCCGATTTTGAAGAAATACTTGAAGAAATTATACCTTCAACCATAATATCATGTTAAAATTTTCATAAACAACTCACCAAACAATAATATAAAACAATGTGACAAAAGTAGAACACAAAACATAGGATTGGGAAAAATGGGTAAAATAAGAGAGAAAAATAGAGCATTGACAACAAACTTCATGGGAGGATCAATGAATCCATTTCCATCTAAATCTTTGTTATGTGCATGTAAAATGGCGTGCACATTAGCATTATCAGTTTTACAAAAAAGTCATTTCTAGAACCTTTTCACATTCATGTAAGTTTGCAATCCTATCCTACAAACATGTAATAGTTTTTATTGATAACAATATTCTCATAACATTGTTGTAATACCAACTAGATTATATGGTGTCATGTCCCCTCCTTTATCCATAAAAAGGACAATACTTCTCAAGCTTGGTATTTCATAGTTATGTGTGTGTCAGTTATACTAATACTTGAGACAAATATGATTATCTAGAAGCAACTTTCAAGTTACATCTAACTATTTTCTTCAAAATATTCATGATATCTAACAACTAATTTAGTAAAACTAGTCACCAACTAACTCCTGGATACCTTCTATCAACTTACAATTCAAAACATTGAAACATCCAATGTGTGAATATTTTTTTATTTTCTACTTGAGCCTCACAAAACCCTTGTCCTCTAATCATTGCTCTAGCCTAGATTTTATAATGACTAGCTCCACTTCAAATTGAATGCACAAAAAATAGAAGAGAAACATTTCTTGCACTAGATAGAAAAATATTTCTACTTTGTTCTATTGTTTTTATGGGCATAAAATTGAGAGCTTGTCGCTAATTTTTAACATTGCACACTAACCTGCCAATTCTAGTACACACAAGTTTTATCTTTATTTTATTTTGACATGCTTCACGGAATGATCTTCATATCACATGGTGTTGGTATAATAACACATCTCATTTAGTGCATATTATTTCCATGCCACAAAAATCATATCTATCCTATTCTTTGTTCATATTGATTTCAACTTAGTTTTGATTTAGTTTGCATATTTTTACATTGCAAACCTTTTTCCATAGTGAGAAAATTCCTCATTTTTGTTAGGTTCAATTCCTTTTCTATCTCAACCTCCTTTGTTCAATTTGTTTTAGGGATTATATTCCAACACACAAGGGGATTGGAGAGAACAATCTATTTTCTAAATGTAAATATCAAGAGTAGATCTATGATGTCTATTTAGATTCATGGCGATAGATGTTGGCATATTTCAAGTTAATCCTTTGGTAGAACGTGAACATTTAACAACATTTGTACTCTAAGAAGTAGGATGGATACTCTAAGAATCATCAAGGATATTGCAAAAATATTGTATATTGATGTTGTAACCATTTATACATTGCAATCCCTTCTTCTATTTTTATGAAAAAAATAGTGTGTGCATATGAAGGGAGATTGTATCCTCAAAATAGAGGATTATAGATAAATATTTTCTTTTCTAGGGGTTGTGGAAGAAGGGGTATAATTTCAGAGTGCTCATTTGATTCATAATGCTCAAAATCCTGAATTTTGGAACATGGGGCATAGTTTTAATTGAACTCATGATTTATTAATTTATACACATGTTGTCTTGAATGGATTATGAACATGTAAACAAATTTTCAGTGCTAGAAGATGTTTCCATTTAATTCCTCTTCATTAACCCTGATGAGTTTTTTACCCCTCATATTTGCATCATGGTGATCGATTTTCTTTTCCTAGGTTTATGTAGCATCATAGTTGATCCCATTGCACATTTTGAACTAATGCCCAAGCTTGGAATTCCATGATCAATTGTTCCTTTACTTACAGCATGAAGATTATTTGATGTATCATGATGAGATGAATATTGTGATGATGTATCAATTGCATTTTCACTAGACTATGGTTATTGATTTATGTAAAGTATTTGTTTTATTTAGGTGGTTACTCTAGACCCTTTTGTTTGGTCATGGAATGTCCTTATAGATTCCATTTCAAGGCTAGTCCTTCCCTTATGGCTCATTATAACCATGTTATTGAGATCATTTATGGTCAAGGTGGGTGTGTGGGGGTCTTGGGATGGGTCTATTGGTACACATGAATTAGAGTTACCATAGGTTTTTTCATTTTACCCTTTGTAAAAGTTGTGCTATGTTATTGTAAAGGTGTTATACCTAGAAGCACACTTCCCATTTATCATAAGCATGGATCTATGTATGTATTTCACACTTTGCCCTAAGTGAATATTTTCCCTAGAACTTTGGGTTATTTGTTGTGTATTTGGAACGTTAGATCATGTGAAATACCTTCTCTTTTATACATATTTTTATGCACTTGGATGATTGAGGGGACCTCCCTAGAACCCTCATCCTTTTTTAGGGCTATTTCACATGATTTATGGACAATTACAGGATGAATCACCATCCCCATTGGATAACTCCCCCTCTTGGAACATATTTGGAGGCATACATCACCAATTTTGAGGAGCAATCCTCTTCTCCATGAGGTTGTTGGATTTTCCCTTGGACATGGAGCTTGTTATCGGGAGGGTTTTGACCTCTCACTTCATGGATGTGACTATTGGTATTTTCTAGGGAGGTTGTTACACCTTGGATACTTCATATTGAATTGTTTTACCAATTTTGGGGGGGTCATCTCACCATTTTGAGCTACATGTTCCACACGTGCCACCTTAGAGTCGTGTTTTCTTGGATGTTTAACCTTTTTTGAGGGGATGTCCGTAATTGAGGGAATTTGTTGGAATTCATTCCTTTCTCAGATAATGGGTTGCAATGGTGGATGATGCATAATGTAGGAATGGATGGTGTTGCATGAAAATGTGGGATTTATGTTGCATGCATGTTGTATGGAGGTTATTGATGTTGTATGGAGGTTATACATGGTGAGGATAATGATGGAAATGATTGGTGGAATGGGTCAGTGGAGTACTAAAGAACATGAAAAAATTACCTTGATCAGAACTGGATATTTTCAGTATAAATGATTATAGAGGCTAAATTTTGCAAATAGGCTAATTTTCCATGGTTTTTTATAAAAAAAGATTCGCCAATTTCTATTTTTTTCTAAAAATGATTCGTCCAAATTCCATAGAATACAAATATTTTACCTTACAAATCACCAAAAATTTACAGAAACTATATAAAATCCTTATAAATTTGAATATTTTTACAAAACTATCGCCAAACATTTTACATTTTGCATATTAAGGAATAGTAATATTAGCCCATGTTTCTACATTTTAATATAAATTTCCATCCTTAAAATCATCCCTGATTTTCAACACAATATCGATCCTTATACCTTGTAAAAAAAAATCTTTTCCATGTATAGTGTTTTTACAGGCCCATAATTGTTTCCATAATGGAATAATATCACTATAGATACATGTACATGCTAAGGAATGTTGTGGAGTGAATATAAATAAGATTTTTTTTTGTTGATGATGTCCTTGCATGTTGTTGCAACAATGAAAAAACTTGTTTGAAAAATGTACCTTCTTCTTGTTGTAATAGTTTATTATTTCCCTAAAAAACAAAAATAACACTATATAATATTGGAGGTTCAAGATTATTACCACACTTAGTTGTTTATGTCACTTGTACTATTATGTTTGTGTGGTGTCCTCAATATGTTTCATCACATCCCTTATGACACTCACTAATTGTTTCTCTCATTTGATAGAGTGTTATAGGACGTACAACCAAATACGTATTTTTTAGATCTATCTTCGTCGAGTGAGTGAAGTTTAGGTATAATAAAGGAAAGTGAGACATCTAGTAGGTCTAATAGGAAGAGATCAACTAGAGGTGAGAAAATCAAAATAAAATTCCATAGATGCATGAGATTTTTTCTTGTTAAAGGAGGGTCATTTTATTATGATCATGAAAGCATAGAAAACATTAAGTTTCCCTTGAGGTACAAACATCCAGTGAAAACAAAGTTACTGACTTAATGAGAACTGTGACCTCAAAACGAGAACTATGGCCCAACAAACCCACATTTTTGCACAAACAAACATCAAAATAACACCCAAATCAAAAAGTGGTGCTTGTAGCACCATTATTTTAAAAGGGGTCAAAATTACAACATTTTTCAAACATGGCCTTCAAAACTCAGACAGTAGCTCAAAAAAACCTTAAAATCAACACCTAAAAAAAGATGTTTTTGAAAAAAAAATAAAAATCAAAATGTCAAAATTTTAGATATTTTGAAATCATATTTTTAGCACTTGGTACCATTAAAACCAAAACCTCAAAATCAACCATAAAATTGAAAAGTATTGCTACCAGTAGCACCCATTCTAAAATTGGGGTATGAAAATGACACATTTTTATAAAGTGGTAAAAGAACTCATCATTATTATAAACAAAATCATAAAAATTAACCCTTAAATGTTTACTTTTTAAATATTGTTATCACTCAAAGCAAAAGGTAATACATGATGCCATGAAAATATCACAATATACTTTAAAAATTCAACACCACCTTTTAATATTTTTTTTTTACTTTTAATAAAAAAAAGTAAATACAAGTCACATTGAATGAAACATAAAATATTTATTAAAAGTATTGTTATATTGTCCATATTCAAAACATATGATCTAAGAAATTTTATTATATTATCCATAATCAAAACATATAATTCATAAAAAAAAAAAAAAAAGATTCATAACTTCATGTAAGATCATATGTAAGTTCAATGCTCATTTCTAGTTACCATACAAACATCATATGCATCAAAAATACATAAAATGTTTCATACACTTATTCAGATTGAATCATGGTTTCTGAAATACCATTAGAGTCTACATTGTCTTTAGATGAATGATTGGATGAAGATGTAGATGATCCATACTCTTCTCTTTTTTTGATGAATGAACCATCTGAGTCTACATGCATACCCAACATTTCAGATGTCAAATGCCTTTTAGATCTATGACTCGATTCAACAGACTCTAATCTTGCATTTATCTCTTGTGGCAACAACCTCTTGATAATATTTGTTTTCTTGGAGCAAAGAGTTCCTCTCTTTTTCAAATTGAAGTCATAAACAAGTATGTCAACATTATCTAATTTTAAGAGGTTAGTGTGACGACGAGTTGTATTTCGAACCTTTATTTTTCTCTTTCTATTGAAATTTTTCTCAACCACCATCTATGTCTTGTACATACCATTCAATGGGTGGGTACTTATTGCATACCAATGTAAATCAATTGCAATAACATCATCATTTTCTTTCTCAATATTTAAAACCTTTTCAATCCAGAATGGATAACCATGTGGATCTTCAGTCATTAAAACTGCAATCATGCTACCCTCCTTAATATCTTGTATTGAACCCCTGTAAAGGTCTTTCATGGCTTCACATTGTGCACATGATCTTCATGAACCAATATACATTTCTCTTTCCTCTGCTTGTGTAAGCTCAATAGCACCTTGATATTCTTTTTGAACTTCAACAATATTTGTTTCTTCAGATTCATTTGGCATATTTTGTGGCAAATGAAATGGATTCTTCAACATTGTATCTTCATTTGTTGATATTGAAATTATGTCACTTTCATTATTTAAAAAAGACCCCCACCAAACAGAATCAACAACATCAAAGTACTCATATGTATCCTTAATGGACCTTTTTATTTCTTAAAGGCATTCAGAATAATTTGCATCTCTATTATGCCTCCGTGCATTATGGATTTTAGCAACTGGTTGTAAAAATAATAACTTTGATGAAGATATTGGACGATATAGAATGAACTTAAAAAATTCTAAACTTGATGAAGGCCCCCATTCTATAGTACTGTAATACTTCTTTCCCACTATCAATGTTTTCCCATCAATTTGTTTGAAACAAAATAGATGTTGGAAGATAATTTCATTACACTTCTCAATACATTTTTCTTCACAATGGGATCCCTGAATAAATCTTCGCATGTCAACAATTTCTTCTAATATATGAAAAACAGGCTCTAGAATGCATGCTTTCTTAATACATTCAATCAATGATGGTAGGATTCCAACTTTTTTCCTCTTCAATGTTACTGAAAAATGACTGAACATTTGATCAATATGATCATGAGTGTGTCCAACAATAAGGAAACCAACTTTCACCTTTTGAAAGATCTCATTTCAACAAGCATGCTTAGATATCCAAACACAATTTGATTTTTATTTTCACGACTGGTGTTTTCCAATTGCAGATAGATAACTTGAGGAAGATTTCCAGACTAGTGAGTGAGAACATGATGAATTATGGTGATGGTCAGATTTGCATCATTATGAATATTTGGAGTTGTGAAGTAAACCCTTGGACATATTTTTCCATTGAAAACCATACAACCAACCAAGTGAAACATAATGAAATTCTCTTCCTGTAATTTTTTTGGTGTACGGAAAAAATGTGGTAGAGGTGTTTTCTTCTAATCCATGCCATCAATTATCATACCTAAATATTTATTTGGAGCATCATAACACTTCTTTTGATGTTTGTACAACTTTTTCCTTTCACTTGATTG
>JZKD02S1610374.1:75910-95912 GCA_000966675.3 Picea glauca
TGCCAAAATAAGGGGGAGGTGATATAACACCCCAGGTTTTGATCCCCTATTTTAAATAATGTATTGTTACAATGCTGAGAGGTCAGAGTGCCCAAACAATTATTAAGAGGCCAGTGTTCCAAAGACATGTAATTTTTTTATCATTATTAATAATAAATACATGTCTAGCTATTAGACGGACAAGGACTAGAGTTATAGGGGGCTATGATTCCACAAGAGAGGGGGCTTGAGGGGATAAGTGTTTATTTCTATACTAATTACCTCTTTTTGTCTAAGGGAGGGGATCAATTACGTGAGATTCTTGGGGATGGACAGGAGGTTCTTGATTTCCCCATGAAGTTACTTAAACTCGACTCTGGTCTGATGGGGGTGTTGGTCGTTAGCTCATTTTCTCCTTCACTTTTTCATTCATACCATTCTATCCCTCACTCACTTTCATGCATGCACCTCCATGCACCCACCTACTTGTTCATTGATATATCCATCATCTGCGTCTTGTCTTAGGGAAAGGGAGTTGAACTGATGAATATTAGCCACTGGATAGTGTTGACGTGCGAAAATGAACGCTTGTCAACTGGAGGAGTGGATCCTGTCTGGGGTTGTCTAAATAACCCAAGCCGTTTGGGATGATCCACCTTGACGGGTTTAGCGGCTCTCTTGGCCGATCTAAGTCCTAAGAAAACAAAAGAAAACTAACTAAAGGGACTAATCTAAATGAAAACAACAATTAAAAAAAACTAATAAACAAATTTGAAATAAATATATACAGTTTATTGTTTAATATTATACAACAATAATGAAATCAAATATTCGATTATCAATAGAATTAGATCCTAGCTACAAATGTACAATATTTACAGATTACAGATTTTAAATCAAAAACCTGAAAAACCATTTGTGAGTTGTCCTACGACAGGAGAGCTGTTATTTTTTGAATTTTATAATTTTATGAAACAAAATTAAAATGACAATTTATCAAAGCCGAATAATTAAAATAACAATCTGTACTATAAAACTAAACTATACATCTATCTAAACTACTGAAATAACACTAATAAACTAACCTGTGATAACGCTTTCCAATTTGTCCCGCACAAAGTATCTAATTCAATTGTTCGATGGGAGGAAACCCGCATCAAACTTTCCACAAACTCCTTGTAAACAGGAAGCAACAGTTCTCTTTGAATGTAAGCAACAGGACAAACAAGACATAAAAAATGACAGCAATCTTATAATTTACAAATTGTCGCAGTTAGATAAATCCCTGTGCAAAAAATTTGTATAGAACAGTTCAATTAACGAAGAAGATAAACCTTTATTCATTAAATTGAAATAGAGTAATTGTTGTATTAAAAATGAGATACATAAGACATGGACAGAATTTGAATCATGATGCATTAACCTGTAATAAGTCCTGATATCTAAAGTAGTCAATGACTTAATCACAAATTCAAATGCACAAAACTTGAATGAAAGTATGATAAATTGAAAGCTAAAGATGTTACAAAAGATCCACTTCCATTCAAAATTGTATCATCATAAATCCATATCCTTGTTCTCCCAACAATGATGATGGGTTCATTACAAAAAATAACAAGTATTTAAAGGCCACGGGGTAAAACATCCTTGTGGGAATTTGTCAAAAATAGTTTACAAAAAATCTGGGGATAATCTCCCAAGTCTCTATTTCTGTTTATGACCAACAACTTAAAAAAAAACTATATCACAACAAGTATCTTATAAACTTCCACAACATGCCCAATTTTCCATTGAAATTCGTAGGTACCTGCAAGTGGACAAGAATAGACAAGTTTAGATAATGTTTTATTGGTAAAATTAGCAAAAATCTAAATTTTAAGACTAGTTACAGAATCTCACGATTCTGCAGCTGGTCTAATTTGAAAACATGATCGTTCTAAATAAATCCAAAACTAAAAGAAATATATTCGAACTATTAAACAAATATTTAGTTGCTAATTTAAAACAAAGTGAATCATTTAAACCAAAACTTCTATGCTAATTGAGATCAAAACAGAATCATGTTTGAATCTATTTCAATCGAAACAGGCCCAAACGAATATCAAACAAACTCTGGTAAGAATTCAATATAGACATAATATGTCAATCCAACACTCAACATAATTGTTTTTTTAAATCCAAACTAATAGAGCCGTATCGAATCTGTCTTTGATACTAATCCAACTCATACAAATAATTATGCTAATTCAAGGCACACAACATTGTTTACAAATCAAACCAAACATAAATGAATCGAACCAACTCGGGGCCGACACAATCATTATACTAATGAAAAATCGTATCAATCAAAACATATCTACATGGTTTTAGAAAATAATTTTTTTGTACAGGTCGAATGCCATCATAGTCCAAAACGAAAATATTCATTCAAAACGAAACATAATCATTTCTTGAATCTATTCGAACAGAACTTAAATGAGAGAAAACCCAATCGGCTATGCTAATTCAAACGTACAAAATTGTTTCAAAAGCCAATCAAACATAATCGACAACAAATCAATCGTTTATACTAATCTGAGAACAATAAAATCACATTAACCAAATCATAGCTGTGTCCGAGTTTAGCAAACAAATCTTCTGTACATGATTCATAACGAAATCATTTTTGGTAATTTGAAAACAACAAAATCATTTTGAATCTATTAAAACGAACAGAACTAATTGAAAGAAAACTCAATCAGTTATATTAATTCAAACCAACTCATAAAACAAAATCGATGTTGAAATACATAGTTGGGCAGTAAGAAAATGATTCGACCATGATAACTTTGAATTGACAAAAGCCGTTGCTGCCTTGACATTTCTGAAGACAATTGAACCGGTGGTTTTTTGTTTCTTCTCGTTGGCTTGTATCCTGTCATTCTCCTTTGACAGCACTGTAACTCGTTCCTCTAATGATTTGATCTTAGATTGCAACAGGGGAACGTCGGTGTAATAGTGTTCAAGCCAGGAACTGAATTGGTTGCAAGCTAATTGATCGGGCCTTGACATCACAGGTGAGGGTTCATTCTTGTTACCATGGATTTCAGTGCGAAGCTTAATTTCCAGGAAGTTAGGGTCGTTTTTGAGGCACAGAGGCAAGTTGGAAACATAGTCATAGGGTTCCTTAGAGTAGAGGGCATGAGAATAGGGGTATTCCTCGGCTAGGAAACGCTCGATCTTCGAGTCTGAATCCTCGCTCAAGATGATAGGATTTTGATCAATGTTCTGTTTAGGCTTGTTCTAGGCACATCTTGATATCAATCATGCATTTCTCTTTCCCTTACTGTTAACACCATTATCACCTTTGCCTTTCTTCTTCACAGGCCTCTTGATGGCCTTAGTATTTTCTTTAGCACACGGGTCGGCCACGGTATCGAGTAGGTCCATGCCAGGGCAATTCGAGGATTTGATAAGGGGTAAAAGGGTAGGAGGTGGCACGACTGGCTCAACCAGTGTTTCAGTGACCACAGATTTATCCATTAGAACACACTTAGAGGTGGCAAAGTCGTTCCTTGATAGGAAGGCTTGCCAACAGTCACCCTTAAGGGTCGAATGATGAACGATAATAACTTTGATCAAGCAATGATGGAAAAGGCTGCTATCATCCTTCTCACACCTAAATCGTTTGGACATCTTGTAAAGGCTGCATAGGATATAATGCGGCATGTTCAGAGGGTAGTCTATAAAATTCATCAATAACCAAAGATGATATAGAAATACCAAGCCATAATGACCTTCGCAGGTCACAAACTACTTAACAATTTCCAATAGATCATGCCATCGGGGTTTGAGGGTAGCTACATGCATACCTTTATCACAACTAACAATCTTTCTTAATGTGAATAGGAGTGGCCACGACACCTCGTCTACTTTGGAATTTTTAAACCACCTTTGCCCAGTAGCTGGTAAGCCTGTAGCCGAGCTTAGGAATTCCTCATTTAGCTCGAGCTGTATGTCACCGACCTTAGCCCTACATCCATTGAAGGTGAGAGTGAACTGTTGGGCTACCGACAGGTTAAAACCCTCAAATATTTTGATAAAAACCATCCAACCACTATTTTCCAAATCCTCCCGAGCATTGTTGAAGAGCAGGAGGGTTTGGATACCATTTGGTTCTATGTGCACCACTAGTGCCATAGAACAGAATACACAGTGAGTAGGGAAAATGGACAAGGGTTTGGACAGGGTATTCGCAGGGTCAAACACTCACAGGATTCCTCGAAAACCAACAGAGGTAACTGGGATAGAAGGAGGTAATTAATGTCAAAGTGTGTGAGGGTGGTGGAATGACATTAACCCATGAAAAACAGTCATATCCAAATGTACAACCGACGACGCATATGGTGATTCAAATCACTATTGCAATGTGTTAAAAAACAATGTTATTCAAACGATTAATAGTAAGTCGACCCACATAATTGCATAAGCAAGAGTGTTTGCATGGTTTTAAAATCAAAACAATGTTTCGAATCAACACCAAGGGTTCGATCATAACAAGTATGTGTCATATGAAACCATTGAATTAAAGGTCTAATCACCATGTTAATGTGTTTGTTATGAAAATAATGTGCCAAGGAATTTGATCAAACCACCATTGAATCAAGGAGAATATCATCACAATCTTATTAACAACAAACAAAATGCCAAATGAGTAAAGATTTTGGTGTCTTTCCAACTGTCCGACTATAATTAAATTGGAAATGCAATGAACACATAGACAATAGTGACCATAATAATCAAGTGATGATTTTAATGTGACTTTGAAATCAAAGTTTTCACACTTGCATTCATGAAAATGAGGAAAACAGGCAGGTGTGCAAATGCGCCAGATAATCAAGTCATATTATCCAAAAGATTGCGATGAGAATCAATGGTTTCAAAACACTTGCATGGGTAAATTATAAGGATAGGATAAAAAAAGCGAAATCGTTGCCAACAATGGAGACACACTGGTAGAAGTAGTTATCTCTGCCAAAAGAACAAATTTAGATTATGATAACAAGAAAAATTCAAACTCAAAAACAACCGGAAAATTATTTAAACATCATCAGTAATCAAATATTCCAGCAGTGCTTAAAGGATGAAAACTGATAACCATATTAAGATAAGCAAATCACGATATTAAAGATAAAATATCCAATACTGTTGACAGAGCCACTGCTGCTAGCAGGCGTTCATAGCCTCGACAGGGTTTCCATTTAACCCACTCTGATATCTGTATCCTTCGAAGAAGTTCCAGATCAAAATAAAGGACATCTTAAGGTCAAGAGATTTCATACTTATGAATTTTCATATACCCGGCATTGCTTTGCTGCCAGCGGGCCTGTTCAGTACCCCGACGAAGTTGTCTTGGCGTTGTGCATGCATTTACCTACTGCCAGCAGACCTGTTCAACATCCCGACGGGTTTACAAGCACTTCCCACAACTATTTTAATGATTTTTTTTTTATTTTTTATTTTTTAAAGATATAAGGTTGAGCGGGGTGACGCTGAAAATTATAATATTTTGGACATATTTTTTTACAGACCTTGAAAGAATTTTTTAACTATCCTTCATTAAGATCCAGAGATAGTTTATTTACAAAACTAACCTTCTAAGGCAGTGAGACATCTTCTGAGGTATTCCCTTAAGGAACAGGGACAACGTAAGAAGATAATGGATGATTGTGACAGGCTTTTCTCATAGGTCGAAATCAGTTAACTTCTTTCAAACAATAGTATTTTCAACACAGATGTAAATTTCAGAAGTATATTATAATTGATGTTTAGATGATTTTCAGCAGTAGTTTTAGTAAAAGAATTTTCTATTTTCTTTGTCTGAACATTTCAAAATGCAGGTATGCGTATTTCCAAAAATAAAAACTGATAAGTACAAGGGAAAAATCAAAACCAAAACAGTAAAAGAAAAGAAAACAAAAGAAGAATATTTACATAGTATACAAAGGGTTGTCATCAAGCGAAATATCTTTTAAGAGATTGGCCATTCACTGGATAGGTGTCAGGTTGTCCCTCTAGATTCTGTAATCGGAAAGAGCTGGGACTCAATTTCTCAGCAATTAAAAATGGTCCAAGCCATAGGTTCTGAAACTTGGTGTGCTCTCCCTTTCCCTTGTGTGGTTTGTCCCATTTCAAGACAAGGTCACGTACTTCGAAGTTCCTATCAGAGGTAGAGTTAGAATCAAACCATATTTTGACCACTAGTTGATGCTGATCTAACTTACGTTTAGCTTGAGATCTTCCTCTTCTAGTTTTATTAAAGCGTTAATTCGGTTTTCCAAAGGGGGAAAATCTTCTTCTTGTATTTTCTATGATAGCTGTAGTGAGGGAAGAAGAATCTGTGGTGGCAGAATTGCTTCTCTTCCATAGACAAGAAAAAAGGGGGAGTTACCTATAGCAGTCTTTGGTGTTACCCTATCAGCTCAGATTGCGTTTAACAGTGCATTGTGCTAGTTTTTGTGATTTTCAGATACCGTTCTCTTGATAATTTTAATCAGATTCTTATTTGTTGATTCTGCCAATCCATTACCCCAGGGGTAATAGCTGGTAGAATACTTCAATTTAATTCCCTTTTCTAGAGAAAATCCACTCATCTCAAGAGACAAAAAATAAGAAGCGTTATCGAATACTAAACAGTTAGGGATACCAAAACGAGTAATAATATTTGAATTTAAAAAGGCAATTACCTGACTAGTATTTATAGTTCTTAATGCGGCAGCTTCAGACCACCTGGTGAAATAATCTATGGATGTTATGATAAACTTATGCTATTGTGAGGATGGTAGATTGATTGGACCTATAATATCAAGGCCCCGCTGCTGAAAAGGGGAGTCTATCGACACAAGCTACAAAGGAAAGGCTGGTTTCTGTATACACCCAGATGCTTTTTGACAAATAATACATTTACAACACAAGGCATGGGCATCTCTGAAAAGTGTGGGCCAGTAATAACCGGCTCTCAAAACTTTATGGGCAGTGGTGTCACCACCAAAATGCCCACCAGCTTCTCCTACATGCAATTCTAGTAAGACTTTTTTTGCTTCATCTTTCTCAAGATAGCGCATTAGTACTCCATCAAAATTTTGATGAAACAGAATACCATTAATCAAATGAAAGGAGGAAGATTTTAATCTTAACGCTCTTCTCTTAGTGGGATCCAAGTGGCAGGGGGATGACCCATGTTCAAGACAGAATTTTATATCGTCATACCAGGGACTGACAAAGTTTTGTGCACAATAGATTGCATTTTGATTGTGTTGTCCTAGGTTTGACACATATTTTTTTTCTTGTTGTCCTGCTGCTGAATCAACAACTAACTTGCATAACCCTTGGCCTCTCACTATTTGAGCTGGGGTGATTTATATGTCATACTCCTGCAAGGAAGTGACCCAGTTCGCCCTCTTTTCGCCTAAGTCTTTCTCTACTAACAAATTCCTGATGGCTAGGTAAGGGACAATAATTTTCGTCCTAGATTTCAAAAGATAAGATCGGAAGTGCTTGACTATTTTGAAAACAACGTAGGCTTGCTGATCTACCACTGGGTAATTAAGTTTAGTGCCTTTGAAAGCAGAGCTCATAAAGGCAATGGGTACTTCATTGTTATCAGCGTTCTTTTGAGTTAGGACAACAACGTAGGAGCAGTCAGAAGAAAATGTGTAGAGCGTGAAGTCTTGTGAAAAGTCGGGGCTCATGAGAGAAGGAGCGTCTATTATGGCCTTTTTTATTGAATTGAAATCTTGATTTTCTATGGATCCCCAATGATATTGTGTGTCTTTCTTAATTAAATTCTGTAAAGGTCTGACCATCTCGGAGAAACTAGGGACGAATCTCCTGACAAAGTTTATCTGGCCTAAGAAAGACTGCATAGACTTTTTGGATGAGGGAGGGGGAAGTTTCAAGATGACTTGAGTCCTTTCAGGGTCGATAATCATCCCTTTTCTTGACACAATAAATCCTAAGAGTTTACCTTGTTCTACTGCGAAGATAGATTTTTTTGGATTCAAGGAAATGTCGTATTTACGACATCGCTGTAGAACGACTCTTAAATGAGCTAGATGATCAATTTTGTTTTTGGAAAATACAGTAACATCATCTAAGTAAACTACGATGGATTGATTGATTAAGCCTCGAAAATCGATGTCCATTACTCTCTAGAAAGTGGCACCGACATTAATCAGTCCAAAGGGCATTTTCCTGTAAGCGTAGGTGCCCCATGGAGTGTGGAAGGTAGTTTTAAGTTGGTCTGGGGGAGACGTCAGGACTTGGTTGTACCCTGAAAAACCATCCAATAAGGATAGTCTCTCAGAACCAGATACCTATTGAAGGATATGTTCCATGGGTGGGATAGGGTAGTTGTCTTTATCAGACGCTCTATTAAGGTTCTGAAAATCGACGCATAGTCGGATTTCCCCACTTTTCTTCCGGATAGGGACCAGGTTAGAAACCCATTGAGTGTGCCTAATAGGGAAAATTATCTTAGCATTCAAGAGTTTATTTAATTCTTTTTTGATGGTCGGTTCGAGTTTAGGGTGCATTTTTCTTAATTTTTGTTGAAAGGGTAAGGTTTGGGGTTTCATAGGAATGACGTGTTGTATGATGTTGGGGTCGAAAGTTTTAAGGTCATCATATGTCCATGCGAAAACATCTTTAAATTATTTAAACAATTTAATAAATGTGGCTTTTTCTTGTTCATAACACCCCACCCCTAAATTAATGCAATGTGGATTGTCATTAGTTCCCAAGTTTACTTTTTCATATGATAATGAGGAACTATTGGTTTTACAGTTAACCGATTTTTTAAATTTATCTTGAAGATTGTAAATTTTTTCTAATCTAACTACATACGTAGGGATCGAATTTACCATGTCTGATGAATATTCAGGAGTTCTCAGATCAGGTATTACCATGAAATCACGCAAATTGTCGTCATGAGTGCATTCGTCAATCACCGTGCCTTGAAAAGTTTCTTCCATATGCAAGAAGCTAATAATTTTTTGATCATTTTCGAAGACTCTCCAATTCGTCATGTTGTCAGGAACGGATGGCCTGAAAAATAGTTTGACGGAGAATGCATTCGGGGACAAGCCTTCTGCAGGAAAGAGTTTGGAAGTTACGTTAGCTAATAGATCATCTTTAGAGTTATTCAATTTAGGAATAGAATTTATATTGAAAGAAGAAAACTTATTCATTAAATTCCATACCTCAAACTGGTAGATTTTAAGATGTGGGGACAGACAGTGGATAGAATCTCTTACCTGTCTAACCATGATTTCGAAATCGCCAAAGATGGCCAAATTTTGAATGTTCATATCTAAAGCTTTTCCGAGACCCTATAGTAAAGCCTCATATTCTACTATGTTATTAGTACATTCAAATTCTAACCTACATGCAATCAAGGTTTTGTTACCTGAGGGATCAATAATAATGCAGCCTGCACCAACTCCTTCCTTGGACTTTGACCCATCAAAATAAAGAGACCAAATTTGATTTTTACCGGGTGCATGAGACCGTTGTGTAGAAGCTGTTGGCTGCACATATGCTATAATCTCGGACTGCTATTCTGGGTTGATAATAGCTGAAGTCTTGGCCATAAAATTGTTGAAAAAGGTATCCATCCCTTGTATTTTAGGTGAATCAGCAGAAGGTGTAAATGGTTCGTTGGGATCATTCAAATCTGTGACCGTGAACTTAAGGTAGCATTCATGATTTACCTTGATTTTGTTGGGCTTGCCGTTCTTGGGCAGCCATAGGTGAGACCAATCTGTCGNGAACAGAACTAATTGAAAGAAAACTCAATCAGTTATATTAATTCAAACCAACTCATAAAACAAAATCGATGTTGAAATACATAGTTGGGCAGTAAGAAAATGATTCGACCATGATAACTTTGAATTGACAAAAGCCGTTGCTGCCTTGACATTTCTGAAGACAATTGAACCGGTGGTTTTTTGTTTCTTCTCGTTGGCTTGTATCCTGTCATTCTCCTTTGACAGCACTGTAACTCGTTCCTCTAATGATTTGATCTTAGATTGCAACAGGGGAACGTCGGTGTAATAGTGTTCAAGCCAGGAACTGAATTGGTTGCAAGCTAATTGATCGGGCCTTGACATCACAGGTGAGGGTTCATTCTTGTTACCATGGATTTCAGTGCGAAGCTTAATTTCCAGGAAGTTAGGGTCGTTTTTGAGGCACAGAGGCAAGTTGGAAACATAGTCATAGGGTTCCTTAGAGTAGAGGGCATGAGAATAGGGGTATTCCTCGGCTAGGAAACGCTCGATCTTCGAGTCTGAATCCTCGCTCAAGATGATAGGATTTTGATCAATGTTCTGTTTAGGCTTGTTCTAGGCACATCTTGATATCAATCATGCATTTCTCTTTCCCTTACTGTTAACACCATTATCACCTTTGCCTTTCTTCTTCACAGGCCTCTTGATGGCCTTAGTATTTTCTTTAGCACACGGGTCGGCCACGGTATCGAGTAGGTCCATGCCAGGGCAATTCGAGGATTTGATAAGGGGTAAAAGGGTAGGAGGTGGCACGACTGGCTCAACCAGTGTTTCAGTGACCACAGATTTATCCATTAGAACACACTTAGAGGTGGCAAAGTCGTTCCTTGATAGGAAGGCTTGCCAACAGTCACCCTTAAGGGTCGAATGATGAACGATAATAACTTTGATCAAGCAATGATGGAAAAGGCTGCTATCATCCTTCTCACACCTAAATCGTTTGGACATCTTGTAAAGGCTGCATAGGATATAATGCGGCATGTTCAGAGGGTAGTCTATAAAATTCATCAATAACCAAAGATGATATAGAAATACCAAGCCATAATGACCTTCGCAGGTCACAAACTACTTAACAATTTCCAATAGATCATGCCATCGGGGTTTGAGGGTAGCTACATGCATACCTTTATCACAACTAACAATCTTTCTTAATGTGAATAGGAGTGGCCACGACACCTCGTCTACTTTGGAATTTTTAAACCACCTTTGCCCAGTAGCTGGTAAGCCTGTAGCCGAGCTTAGGAATTCCTCATTTAGCTCGAGCTGTATGTCACCGACCTTAGCCCTACATCCATTGAAGGTGAGAGTGAACTGTTGGGCTACCGACAGGTTAAAACCCTCAAATATTTTGATAAAAACCATCCAACCACTATTTTCCAAATCCTCCCGAGCATTGTTGAAGAGCAGGAGGGTTTGGATACCATTTGGTTCTATGTGCACCACTAGTGCCATAGAACAGAATACACAGTGAGTAGGGAAAATGGACAAGGGTTTGGACAGGGTATTCGCAGGGTCAAACACTCACAGGATTCCTCGAAAACCAACAGAGGTAACTGGGATAGAAGGAGGTAATTAATGTCAAAGTGTGTGAGGGTGGTGGAATGACATTAACCCATGAAAAACAGTCATATCCAAATGTACAACCGACGACGCATATGGTGATTCAAATCACTATTGCAATGTGTTAAAAAACAATGTTATTCAAACGATTAATAGTAAGTCGACCCACATAATTGCATAAGCAAGAGTGTTTGCATGGTTTTAAAATCAAAACAATGTTTCGAATCAACACCAAGGGTTCGATCATAACAAGTATGTGTCATATGAAACCATTGAATTAAAGGTCTAATCACCATGTTAATGTGTTTGTTATGAAAATAATGTGCCAAGGAATTTGATCAAACCACCATTGAATCAAGGAGAATATCATCACAATCTTATTAACAACAAACAAAATGCCAAATGAGTAAAGATTTTGGTGTCTTTCCAACTGTCCGACTATAATTAAATTGGAAATGCAATGAACACATAGACAATAGTGACCATAATAATCAAGTGATGATTTTAATGTGACTTTGAAATCAAAGTTTTCACACTTGCATTCATGAAAATGAGGAAAACAGGCAGGTGTGCAAATGCGCCAGATAATCAAGTCATATTATCCAAAAGATTGCGATGAGAATCAATGGTTTCAAAACACTTGCATGGGTAAATTATAAGGATAGGATAAAAAAAGCGAAATCGTTGCCAACAATGGAGACACACTGGTAGAAGTAGTTATCTCTGCCAAAAGAACAAATTTAGATTATGATAACAAGAAAAATTCAAACTCAAAAACAACCGGAAAATTATTTAAACATCATCAGTAATCAAATATTCCAGCAGTGCTTAAAGGATGAAAACTGATAACCATATTAAGATAAGCAAATCACGATATTAAAGATAAAATATCCAATACTGTTGACAGAGCCACTGCTGCTAGCAGGCGTTCATAGCCTCGACAGGGTTTCCATTTAACCCACTCTGATATCTGTATCCTTCGAAGAAGTTCCAGATCAAAATAAAGGACATCTTAAGGTCAAGAGATTTCATACTTATGAATTTTCATATACCCGGCATTGCTTTGCTGCCAGCGGGCCTGTTCAGTACCCCGACGAAGTTGTCTTGGCGTTGTGCATGCATTTACCTACTGCCAGCAGACCTGTTCAACATCCCGACGGGTTTACAAGCACTTCCCACAACTATTTTAATGATTTTTTTTTTATTTTTTATTTTTTAAAGATATAAGGTTGAGCGGGGTGACGCTGAAAATTATAATATTTTGGACATATTTTTTTACAGACCTTGAAAGAATTTTTTAACTATCCTTCATTAAGATCCAGAGATAGTTTATTTACAAAACTAACCTTCTAAGGCAGTGAGACATCTTCTGAGGTATTCCCTTAAGGAACAGGGACAACGTAAGAAGATAATGGATGATTGTGACAGGCTTTTCTCATAGGTCGAAATCAGTTAACTTCTTTCAAACAATAGTATTTTCAACACAGATGTAAATTTCAGAAGTATATTATAATTGATGTTTAGATGATTTTCAGCAGTAGTTTTAGTAAAAGAATTTTCTATTTTCTTTGTCTGAACATTTCAAAATGCAGGTATGCGTATTTCCAAAAATAAAAACTGATAAGTACAAGGGAAAAATCAAAACCAAAACAGTAAAAGAAAAGAAAACAAAAGAAGAATATTTACATAGTATACAAAGGGTTGTCATCAAGCGAAATATCTTTTAAGAGATTGGCCATTCACTGGATAGGTGTCAGGTTGTCCCTCTAGATTCTGTAATCGGAAAGAGCTGGGACTCAATTTCTCAGCAATTAAAAATGGTCCAAGCCATAGGTTCTGAAACTTGGTGTGCTCTCCCTTTCCCTTGTGTGGTTTGTCCCATTTCAAGACAAGGTCACGTACTTCGAAGTTCCTATCAGAGGTAGAGTTAGAATCAAACCATATTTTGACCACTAGTTGATGCTGATCTAACTTACGTTTAGCTTGAGATCTTCCTCTTCTAGTTTTATTAAAGCGTTAATTCGGTTTTCCAAAGGGGGAAAATCTTCTTCTTGTATTTTCTATGATAGCTGTAGTGAGGGAAGAAGAATCTGTGGTGGCAGAATTGCTTCTCTTCCATAGACAAGAAAAAAGGGGGAGTTACCTATAGCAGTCTTTGGTGTTACCCTATCAGCTCAGATTGCGTTTAACAGTGCATTGTGCTAGTTTTTGTGATTTTCAGATACCGTTCTCTTGATAATTTTAATCAGATTCTTATTTGTTGATTCTGCCAATCCATTACCCCAGGGGTAATAGCTGGTAGAATACTTCAATTTAATTCCCTTTTCTAGAGAAAATTCACTCATCTCAAGAGACAAAAAATAAGAAGGGTTATCGAATACTAAACAGTTAGGGATACCAAAACGAGTAATAATATTTGAATTTAAAAAGGCAATTACCTGACTAGTATTTACAGTTCTTAATGCGGCAGCTTCAGACCACCTAGTGAAATAATATATGGATGTTATGATAAAATTATGCTGCTGTGAGGATGGCAGATTGATTGGACCTATAATATCAAGGCCCCGCTGCTGAAAAGGGGAGTCTATCGACACAGGCTACAAAGGAAAGGCTGGTTTTTGTATACACCCAGATGCTTTTTGACAAATAATACATTTACAACACAAGGCAAGGGAATCTCTGAAAAGTGTGGGCCAGTAATAACCGGCTCTCAAAACTTTATGGGCAGTGGTGTCACCACCAAAATTCCCACCAGCTTCTCCTGCATGCAATTCTAGTAAGACTTTTTTTGCTTCATCTTTCTCAAGATAGCGCATTAGTACTCCATCAAAATTTTGACAAAACAGAATACCATTAATCAAATGAAAGGAGGTAGATTTTAATCTTAACGCTCTTCTCTTAGTGGGATCCAAGTGGCGGGGGGCTGACCCATGTTCAAGATAGAATTTTATATCGTCATACCAGGGATTGACAAAGTTTTGTGCACAATAGATTGCATTTTGATTGTGCTGTCCTAGGTTTGACACATCTTTTTTTTCTTGCTTTCCTGCTGCTGAATCAACAACTAACTTGCATAACCCTTGGCCTCTCACTATTTGAGCTGGGGTGATTTCTATGTCATACTCCTGCAAGGAAGTAACCCAGTTCGCCCTCTTTTCGCCTAATTCTTTCTCTACTAACAAATTCCTGATGGCTAGGTAAGGGACAATAACTTTCATCCTAGATTTCAAAAGATAAGATCGGAAGTGCTTGACTGTTTTGAAAACAACGTAGGCTTGCTAATCTACCACTGGGTAATTAAGTTTAGTGCCTTTGAAAGCAGAGCTCATAAAGGCAATGGGTACTTCATTGTTATCAGCGTTCTTTTGAGTTAGGACAACAACGTAGGAGCGGTCGGAAGAAAATGTGTAGAGCGTGAAGTCTTGTGAAAAGTCAGGGCTCATGAGAGAAGGAGCGTCTATTATGGCCTTTTTTATTGAATTGAAATCTTGATTTTCTACGGATCCCCAATGATATTGTGTGTCTTTCTTAATTAAATTCTGTAAAGGTCTGACCATATCGGAGAAACTGGGGACGAATCTCCTGACAAAGTTTATCTGGCCTAAGAAAGACTGCATAGACTTTTTGGATGAGGGAGGGGGGAGTTTCAAGATGACTTGAGTCCTTTCAGGGTCGATAATCATCCCTTTTCTTGACACAATAAATCCTAAGAGTTTACCTTGTTCTACTGCGAAGATAGATTTTTTTGGATTCAAGGAAATGTCGTATTTACGACATCGCTGTAGAACGACTCTTAAATGAGCTAGATGATCAATTTTGTTTTTGGAAAATACAGTAACATCATCTAAGTAAACTACGATGGATTGATTGATTAAGCCTCGAAAATCGATGTCCATTACTCTCTAGAAAGTGGCACCGACATTAATCAGTCCAAAGGGCATTTTCCTGTAAGCGTAGGTGCCCCATGGAGTGTGGAAGGTAGTTTTAAGTTGGTCTGGGGGAGACGTCAGGACTTGGTTGTACCCTGAAAAACCATCCAATAAGGATAGTCTCTCAGAACCAGATACCTATTGAAGGATATGTTCCATGGGTGGGATAGGGTAGTTGTCTTTATCAGACGCTCTATTAAGGTTCTGAAAATCGACGCATAGTCGGATTTCCCCACTTTTCTTCCGGATAGGGACCAGGTTAGAAACCCATTGAGTGTGCCTAATAGGGAAAATTATCTTAGCATTCAAGAGTTTATTTAATTCTTTTTTGATGGTCGGTTCGAGTTTAGGGTGCATTTTTCTTAATTTTTGTTGAAAGGGTAAGGTTTGGGGTTTCATAGGAATGACGTGTTGTATGATGTTGGGGTCGAAAGTTTTAAGGTCATCATATGTCCATGCGAAAACATCTTTAAATTATTTAAACAATTTAATAAATGTGGCTTTTTCTTGTTCATAACACCCCACCCCTAAATTAATGCAATGTGGATTGTCATTAGTTCCCAAGTTTACTTTTTCATATGATAATGAGGAACTATTGGTTTTACAGTTAACCGATTTTTTAAATTTATCTTGAAGATTGTAAATTTTTTCTAATCTAACTACATACGTAGGGATCGAATTTACCATGTCTGATGAATATTCAGGAGTTCTCAGATCAGGTATTACCATGAAATCACGCAAATTGTCGTCATGAGTGCATTCGTCAATCACCGTGCCTTGAAAAGTTTCTTCCATATGCAAGAAGCTAATAATTTTTTGATCATTTTCGAAGACTCTCCAATTCGTCATGTTGTCAGGAACGGATGGCCTGAAAAATAGTTTGACGGAGAATGCATTCGGGGACAAGCCTTCTGCAGGAAAGAGTTTGGAAGTTACGTTAGCTAATAGATCATCTTTAGAGTTATTCAATTTAGGAATAGAATTTATATTGAAAGAAGAAAACTTATTCATTAAATTCCATACCTCAAACTGGTAGATTTTAAGATGTGGGGACAGACAGTGGATAGAATCTCTTACCTGTCTAACCATGATTTCGAAATCGCCAAAGATGGCCAAATTTTGAATGTTCATATCTAAAGCTTTTCCGAGACCCTATAGTAAAGCCTCATATTCTACTATGTTATTAGTACATTCAAATTCTAACCTACATGCAATCAAGGTTTTGTTACCTGAGGGATCAATAATAATGCAGCCTGCACCAACTCCTTCCTTGGACTTTGACCCATCAAAATAAAGAGACCAAATTTGATTTTTACCGGGTGCATGAGACCGTTGTGTAGAAGCTGTTGGCTGCACATATGCTATAATCTCGGACTGCTATTCTGGGTTGATAATAGCTGAAGTCTTGGCCATAAAATTGTTGAAAAAGGTATCCATCCCTTGTATTTTAGGTGAATCAGCAGAAGGTGTAAATGGTTCGTTGGGATCATTCAAATCTGTGACCGTGAACTTAAGGTAGCATTCATGATTTACCTTGATTTTGTTGGGCTTGCCGTTCTTGGGCAGCCATAGGTGAGACCAATCTGTCGCGAAGTAGCCGTGTAGCTGCTCTGACCAGTCCCAGCTTAAAAACAGACCATACACTTCTGGAATATCCACAACAATAATATCAATAACTTGGTGAACTTTGGGGCTAGACAATAATCTTATAAGCACATTCCTTTATTCGCCTATGACTTTAACACTAGTTCGATCAAGTTGGATGATTTTTAAAGTGGATGGTTCAACTTCAGCGTTAATCTTTTGACATACAGACCATGGAATTACATTGGATGATGCTCCTGAGTCTACCATACAATTGTGCACATTTCTATTAAAGATCTCGAAAGTTAACAAAAATGGAGGTACATTTCTACGAGTACTAAGAGTGGAAGCTTGTGGCTTTTTACTCGCAGTTTCTAAAGTTAATTTATCTACATTTATTACTTTATTTATAGGAAGAATTCCTTTATCGCGAGGATCAGGATTATTCTTAGCGGAAGTCTTCTGGGGAACTTTGTTCTGAACAACCTTGTTACTGCTTGAATTACCATTTTTGCTATTCTCTGCGATGTTCTGTAACATTTTTTGTAGCAAGAATGGAAATTTTAATAATTCATAAACAAAAATGTTAGCCCTTAAATTTTTAAGATCCTCAACTAAATCATAATCTAAGTTGGGGTTTAATCACAATCATAATCTAAGTTGGGGGTGAATCGGTTGTATAAAATTTCTTTCATTTTATAAGAAGATTACTTATTAATCAACAAATCATGCCTTTAACATTTAACTTGCAGTAATACATTTAACCAATAAATATACAATCACATATATGAAACAGTGACATAGTGATTTTTCATGAGGAAACCCAAAAAGGGAAAAACCTCTTCTTCTTATGAATGAAAGGCAAGCTCCAACTCCTCTTTACATTCTTATTTTATTTGAGCTACAACCCAGATGAGGCTGCTACCTCTGTTTCTTCAGCACCTACTAAATGGAAGCTACAACTCCCAGATGTACAAGAACCAACTTGTACATGAGAATTTTACAGTCTTCCCTTGCTCCTCCCTACCACCCTGGAATCCTTCTCTATTACTAAGAACCTGCAAAACAAATCATTATCTTCTCTGGAAAAGGATTCATCATTAAAGTCCTCTCTTTTTATATAATCATATCAAAATCCATTCTTCTCCCCTTGATCTCTGCTATATCTTCATCATTTCTTCTTACTGTCCCTGTATGATTTTATTTCGGTTTCATATTCATTTACAAAAATGAATTTTACCTTAGAACTACGGTTGTACCATTAATTCCATATGCACCAACACGACAAAGTCACTATGTGTTTCTTTTTATCTTCTACAACCCCTTCGGTTACCCCTCAAATCCTGACACAGGCTCTAGCTGCCTCCTCCTGAGAACTCCTCAACCCGCTCACAGGATCGATCAAAAATTCCCTTTCACTAAGCTGAAGAGGCTTCTTGGATTCCCTCGGGAATCACTATGAAAATGTGACCCACAGGTCTTCTCTCACCCTGACATGGCCTTCTGCACGTAACCGTGGTTTTCCCCTGATCTTAATTTTAGGTCCTCGGGGTTTTTCTATCCCCGTGCTCTAGAGTTTCTTCTCCCTCCAACTCCCGATCTCCGATGAGCTCCTCTCCGGCCTAAGCCCCTCTGGCTATGCCCTTTGGTCCATACGACCATTCTCCATAAGGCCGTAGCCTTATAGCCTCCACGTGACCTTCTCCTATATGACCGAAGCCATATACTTCTGTCGGGGTTTCGGGGTTTTCGATGTCAAAATGCAATCGTCCCTTGGATCCACGATCCTCCGATTCCCGACGCGCTTTAGCCCTCCAAGCTAAGTCCTGGCCAATGCGACCACTCTTCCCATGACCACAACCTTATCCCCATCGGGGTTACAGGGTTTCAAATGCCTAAAAGCATATGCCTACGAGATTCCCAATCATCCAAATCCCGACTCTCTGGTTTGCTGATAGCTGGCCCCTCACGACGACACTGTCCTCCTTCTCTGGTTTGCTGACAACTAGCTCCCACTCATTGGGGTATCACGTTTCACAATTCCAAAGTGCACAAACACTTTGTCTACGATATCCCCGATATCCCGATGACTCAAACCCCGATCAACACTTCCTGTCGGGACTTTTCCCGATGGCGTTGATCGCTACCACGCGTCCCTCCAGATGGACAATCCCGATTCCTTTGGGATTTCAAGAATTAGGATGTCTCAAATCCTTCATCCTTAGGAACTCCAATTTCCCGATGCTGATATCCCGACTCTCTTCAGATTTATGACACCTGTCTCCCCAACGGACGGCTCAGATTATGATGGGGTTTTCAACCTAGATTTCTCCGATCTCTTGTCCATGGGAATGTCGATTTCCTAATGTGCCTCAGTACCGATGGGCGCTCGATCTCCGCCATGTGTCTCCACCAACGGACGGTCCAGATTTCTTTGGTGTTTCAAGACTTTGGATGTCCCGATTCTCATGACCTCGAGAACTCTGATTCTCCGAGTGTCGATATCCCAATGTCTCTCCTCTTTTCAGGATTTCTCCTCCTGTTCACGAGGACTTAACTCCCTCAAAAAATTTTCAGATCCGATGGCTATCAGTGATCCTGAACCAGATATAACAGCTCAGATCTATCTTCCTTCCCTATGCTCCTCCAGAGGCTTAACCTCTGCGCGCCTTCACCCGATCCAACGGCTGATGGGATTTCTGAGTGAGATCCAACGCTTTCAATCTCCCCCTCTATGTTCTTCCTCCAGAGCTCCTCCTGGATGTAGAAATCAACGATCCATATTTCTTCTCCTACCGATCTAACGGCTGTAGATGCTCCTCCAGAGCTTCCTGCGCTTTCTTTCTGCCTCGGGAGAATTTCCAAGATTCCCAAGGCCTCGACCTTTGCTTCTTTTATCTCTGTGAGCTCCTTTTACCTTGAGCCTCGCTGCGCGTATACAATGCTAACTCCTCCTGATATTGTTCTTCAAAGCTCTGAAGATTTGATCTCTACCTCCTGTAGAGTCTTTGCGCATACACCACGTTGTCTCTCCTGAGCTCCTCAAACACTTAGACCCCTTGAGGGATTTTGAGTTTCTTCTTCTCTTCTCCTGCAGATGGAGAATATGGATGCTCCCCTGGCTAT
>JZKD02S1610374.1:115975-139765 GCA_000966675.3 Picea glauca
TATATATATATATATATATATATATATATATATATATATATATATATATATATATATATATATATATATATATATATATATATATATATATATATCATGGACAAGTCAAATAACTACTATAACATATCTAGTCTAGCCGGTGGGATAATATGCATATCTACAACAGTAGTGTAGGCCTAGTCTGTAGTGAAATATGATGGATGATGAATAGGTCTTTCTTGCTCATCTAGGTGAGGTAAAAGAGGAAGAGGAGGAATATGTGTTGTATCTTCATGATCTGGGTGAAGTGGAGGAGGAGGAGGAAGAGGATGTGGAGAAGGATGATCATGACCACTCTCATCAATCAATGGGGTACTAGATGAACGTAACGTATTGGAAGAATAGTTTTTCCTATCATTTTGAGCCCTCCCCGTTTCTAGTAGTCTAGAAACTCTAATAATATGATGCATAAGAGGCATCAAATCACACAAAATCTCCCTCCAAATCTCCAAGAGCATAGGCTATGCCCTGATGTCTTGCATCAAGGTAGGGAAGACTCCCACCTCCGTCCAAAGAGCAGAGAGTCAGTCTCCCAACTCCAACCTGAATCTGGTATTGAGCCTATGGTGCATGTTGTCGAGTATTTGCACCCGAGGACCTTGACTCGTCATGGCCTCAGGCATCATCTCCTCATAGTCATCTACTGGGGGAGGAAGCATGTCCCCAATGAAAGTGCCAATATATGCAAAATATATAGTACAAAACAATAATTACACAATTAATTCATTAAACAATTTAATAAAAAAAAGTTAAAGAACATGTTAGAATTATTTTTTTTTCTAATTAAGTAAGATGATAAAATGAAACTAGATTAATTTAAAAAAAACACAAATATTACCTCTATCATATTGTGAATCATTCGCTATGAATAGGGTGTTTGGACATCCTCTCCAATCCAAAACTGTGTAAGAACATGGCACCATGATGAACATATGATCTACCTCACTAGATAGTATCCCTAATGCGTTTGTGGAAATCCTGGTCGGAAAATCCATCTAGCCCCTCTTGGGCATCATCTCCCCCCACATACGCATCCACACCTCAGTCCTTGGCCTAGTAGGATAATGGAAAAAAGTAGGCCTCGTCTCCAGAAACCTCTCAAAAAATAAGAAAAACAACTCTGAGGAAAAATGGAAGTTCGACCTCTCACATATCATAGCACGAAATTTGTCTAGGGCTATACAAAAACTACCGCAACAAAATGGCAGACCATCTGATACATTGTGGCCTCTATACCAACAAATCAATATAATAGAAAAGAGGTAAACTAATTCACTACCCATCATTAGTAAAATGTGTTATGGTCGTCACTAACAGTGAGAGGCACCTAACCTCCTTTTCACTAAAGAAGCAATCTACAGTTTTCCACCAGACACCTTAAAATCAGTTAGGGAATGTACATCAACCTTATTATATCATTGAGATTACATGAGCTGATTCTCTACTGTGACACCTATTGGGAAATCTAGGAACTAGGGAAAATCCTCCCCTCTCTTGGATATCCCAATGATAAAATAAATATCCTCCTCAATGGGATGGTACCATTGATCAGGACCCACTTGGAAAGCTTGTTGATAGACATCCCATCGTCGGATCAGGTGAATCAACAATTCAGAGTGCCCATTCATGGATGTATCCTCCTCATAGTACTTAAGGAGGCCTACACTCCTCAAGCGAACACGAGTCACTGCAGTAATAGGGTGAGGGTATAAATCCCTCTCTCTCTCCCTCGCCTCCCATTCTTTTACAACATTGTACAAGTCCACCCTTTGTTCATGTTGTTGTTTCTTATCTCTTCTCACGTCTCTCCATGATTAAAATATGAATACATAAGCCTCAGTCATACATAAAACATACAAACAAAAATCTACTAAATGGTAAATTTATTTATAAATACGAAAAAATAATTTCCTTCAAAAAATAAGTTAATTGCATTACCGGTGTGCCCAAAAAACAATCATGCATCGTAGGTGGTGCATATATATTGTGAGCACCATCCACGGTGTGTCAGTGTAAAGTAACAGACTGAACAAAATATTTTCTACTATGTTATGTGGTGTGTTTTAAAATAGTACCGCACCGAGGCACTACACTACAACACATCCGCATTGATGCATTACATTTATCCTATGCACCTCTTAAACCCAAAAATAAATTAAAATCTTAATGCACATAAACAATTTTTTAGAACTTAGCAAAAGAGCGATGTGTATATCTTCACTACATGCATCGATGCATGTAACAAATTTCAACACACCGTCGCATAAACTTTCCCAGATTTCCAAGTATGGAAGTTTTTGTGGTGTGTTTTATTCGTTACTATCACACCGCGTATGATGCCACCAAAAAAATTACGAGGTGCACCAAAATACAAAGTTATATTTCTCAGCGGTGCATTCGGTAAACATGAACTCCCTGGTGTGCACGTTTACCAACGTGTTGCGTAAAAATGTATCTAATAAGGGAGGTGCTTCATGTAATTTAACGATTAGGTGTTTTATATGTACTTTGACACACCACCCTACCAGTTATACACTTTTCTTCAGTGCATCCTTAAATATATGCGTCAGTGCATTTATGTTTACCAATGCACCACCGAGAAAGGTAATAACGTATGTGATGTGCTCTGTAAATTTACAAGTTGCATCGTAGGTGGTGCGAGCCAAGTGCTTCGAATACACTGGACATTTTTTTTTTTACACTTAAAATTCCACTCAATTTTAAATTGTAATCCGATGAAAACTTAAGTTATGAAGAAACAAGGACATTACCTGGAAATTTTTTTCATCGAGGAGGCATGGTTGTGACGTACTCAAAAAAACAAAATTTTCCCATCTTTTGGAAAAATTTGAAATTCACGCACCGAGCAACAGACGAAAGGAAGGCAAGCAAGGAAAGCACCAACGACAGGCACTTCAGATGGGCAAAGGTTGCATCGGTTCTTTTGATCTCTATAGCATTGAAAACGATAAAGCTGGTTTTTATCGTCGAACTGTTTTTTATAAAACCTTGATCTTGTGCACCTAATGACCAACCACAATGACTTGTACATATTTACTGAGCACATCGGTTATATATATATTTTTAAATATCCCTAGCATGGTGCGCATGTTTTTGGGCACGCATTCGCACCGGTGTGTTTGCTACTACATAGCGCACCATCGTACATTTTTTTAAAAACTACAATGGTGCAGAATTTTTTGTTTAAGCATGACACGGTGCGGTATAATAATAGACGCCCCAGTACAACCGAATTTACATAGCGCGCCGCGTAAATTTGGAAATTAACCCTAACATGGTGCTCCATATTGGAGAATTGTTGTGCACTGGTGTGCATGATACAATGGAGTGCACTGGAATATATTTTTAGACACTATCCTACATTGGTGCATAATTTTTTTTTATTTAGCCATATAACGATGCTCTCTACTAATAGCGCACCGGTGCTTCCAGTGTTATGTTTTCCATTGGAGAATTTTTAAAGAATGTTATTATGGTGCGGTTATTGATGTAACACACCAATATTTATTTATGCTTTAAAAGTTATCAAAGTATTTATTTTCACATAAAATAATATATTAATCTTATATTATATTATAATAGTATAGTCATCATAATCACAAACAACTGTGAATTAGCAATTAATATAGATTATAAATTGCCAGTAATATAGATTACAATTTTGTTAGGCTGAGTATGTTGTAGACTCAAGGATTTGGTGAACTCCCAACTATATTATAAATAGAAAATAATTGTAGATTAGGATTTTGAGAGATGGTTATGATCATTGACAACAAGATCAAGGTTATGATCATTGATAGCGAGATCAAGGTTATGATCATCATCGAGATCAAGGTTATGATCATTGATGGAAAGATCAAGGTTATGATCATCGGTGAGATCAAGGCTGTGATCATTGTCAGTGAGATCATGGTTATGATCATCGGCATGATCACCATAATTTAGACTCAATTATTTAAAACTTGAATTCCTATACTTTAGACTCAAGTCTTTATAGCCTAAATGTCTATACTTTAGACTCAAGTCTTTACAGCTAAAATTCCTATACTTTATAATAAACCTTTTGTTGTTGTTGCTTCTATTTTTTTTATGTCTCTGTATGATTAATATTATGGTCAGTAAAAAAAAATTATTTGACACTTGTACGATGCGCTAAATAATTAGTTGCATCGATGCATCTTTATTTATTGAGTGCACCGATTTATATTTTTTTGAAAACCTATCCATGGTGTGGAATTGTTTGGGATCAACCCTCTATCATGGTGCACTTATTTAATCAGTGCATCATTTTATATAAAAAATTTAAAAATAAACCTGCAACGATTTGCAATTGTTTAGAGCAATTGTGTGCCCCAGTGCGTCATTATTTCCGTAGTGCATTGGATAATATTTTTTATTTGAAATAAGCCTACTACGGTGCACTAATTTTGAGGGAACCAATGTGCCTATTGTATAAATCACATTGATGCGTTATGTACTTATAAAAGCATCAACGTAAAACATTTGCTAAAACCGCTTACCGCTCACCTTCACTAGTATCATCTGCTATAAATGGATTTTTGGGCTATTTTTATAAGGGTGTCCACAAAAACCTCCACTAGAGGGTCTTTTCCTTGTAGCATATTTGGAAACAATTCTTTGAAAATAATTTTTTTTCACAATGGCTCCTTTTCAATGCACTACTACAGCCCCAGACACCTCTACAATAAATCTCCTTCAGATTCTTAGTTATATGCTACACAGTAAAAATAACACCTGTCTTTTTTAGCTTGATCCCAACATCTGCCTTCTATAATACAATGGTCATATGAATAATGGCCATTTCGATTCTTGGACCCAAAGTTTCCATGCATATTTCTATTATTTTCCTACCATGATAGAATATCAGCTCATGTGCCTCACTAAGATTCATCTTACATGCATACCATGGAAGAATCACATGGTAGAACTTATGGCCAACCCTCTAATCAACATATTACAACATGGAAATCTACTCTAGATAGTACTAATCTAAACATGGATTTCATTATTTCCCTAGCACTAGAACACAAAGTACATTATCAATGTCATTCTCCTTAATATACCCACCTCTTCCTCCAAAACCATTCCCTACTAATCAATGGTGCAACCATCGCCAACTCTCTTCCCATTCCTATGAAAACTATCAAGGAATTCGATAGAAAAACCTTATTACTACCCAACACTTCCAACCTATCAACCCTCCTCAACATGTACTATCTTCCAACCCATGTGTTTTTTTGTCTCATCACATCCCTTTACCTCCTCCTTGCACTACCCATCCATCTATGTTCCACCTCATTATCATCCCTCACAACATCCCACCCCCCACGCTGATTAGAAACCCATACCTCAATATATCACCTTCTCCCCTCCAACTATTGTCTCCCCCACTCCCAGAATCCAGTCACCTCGTGCCTCCACTCCACCTCATCACCCCATTGCCAAGGAAATATGCATTCACCTTATCATAGTGAATATTAAATGAAAATTTTCATTATGATAATAAAAGTAATAGGGAGTAAGAGATTGAGGCAACTAGATACATTCTCAAAAGAGCATGGATGTTAACATTTTCAATCTCAAATCCAATAATCAAGAAATCACGGTGAATAGATACCCCATCTACAAAAATTGGTTGGAACGAGGCTTATCTTACTACTATTCAATATGATATTGAACAACCATGAAAGTGGAAACATCTCTCATATTATATCCCTAGTTATCCATTGCAAATGATTCTCAATACTATTGAAAATATGCCTATTGTTGAATTCTTTAAACTTTTGTTCTTACAATAATCTTCAAACATATTTTCTACATGATACAAACAACCCTCAACTAGTTTATTTATTGTTGGAAATAATGACAATGGGCATTTTGATGGGTAACATTGACCTTTAGTATCAGAATAGAATTGGGCATGACATAGTGTTATTGATGCATAATCATTTCATATTGTATTGGCCTACCACAAAATTAAGGACTTGGTATTAGTTATTGTCATAACATATATTGTGCTACATTAAATAAATTTTATCTTAGTTGTAAGAATTTAACTATTGTGAAAAGTAACATTTTAAGAACTCCATATATTTTCAAACACAGGGATGTGGTTCCTACCAATTATATCTATCATGAAATTTTGAGTGGAGATGAGGAGGTTAATTCCTTTGCATAGTTCATGCCAAATCTAAAATGCCTGCAAATGCATTTTTCAAAATTGTTTCCAAAGGGATTGAGGGTGTTGGTGAATGAATGTCTTAATTCAGAACACCTTGATTGGTCAAATTTTCATTTTCAGAGATATGGGCATTGGGATATTTATGATGAACATTTTCATACCAATGTCTTTTAGATATAGGCACTTGGCAGCAAACAAGGTGTTGTTTTGGACACTAATTCCATGCATTATATTTCATGTAGAATTCAATGTGATTGTGCATTCTAAAAATTACTCTTATCTACCTCCATAAACCGATTCATCATACATCTATCTTAGGGACACAATTTGTTCTTATTTATAACAAATTATATTTGAATATCAAGTAGAATAAATGCAACCCAAAGGGCCAACAATATTTATTGATATTAGTTTTTTATGTTTGATAATGTGTTTAGTGCTTTAATATGATATATTTTATTTTCATGTATCATTGATCTTGTATATATCTTTCTCATGATTTATGACGTATTGTATCCACACAATGGCCACATTATCACTAGTCTTATGTGCATGTATTTATGAAGTAGTAGAAATACCATAAATTATGGTATTCTCCCTTGTTAGTAAACCTATATAATGGTCATTGAATCATGTTTTGATTGTTTCCAAAAAAATTACATTTGTTTAATACAATAGGTATGTGCTAATACTCAAAACAGTTATATGATGATGATGTCAACATTAATATACAATTGCATTATTATATGATTATTATCAAAGTTTGGTGTTGATGTTCGACATTGTAAGAAGTTATCTCAAATGTGGATAAAGGTAAGCATGTATTGTTCTAGTAACTCTATTATTATTCAAGTTTTACTGGTTAACATTCTTTGTGAAGGTATCAATTTGTAGCGATGTCTCAATATCAATATAAATTAAAGACTTATTTCATCTTTTTTCAATATTGCATGATGTTGGACTTATGAGATGATTCAGGTTCTACCTCAGTTCTCCAAAAAAACATTGTCACCATACACCATTCTAGTAAACCAGAAGGCTACACCACGCACGGAGTGCAGAATGCAGTCTCACCCGAGATGGTTTAAGGGAGACTATAGGACACTTATATATGCAGTCATGGAAGGGATTGGAGGATGTTCTTTCTTAATTCTTCTTATTTATACTTAACCATACATTCTATTATAACATTAATTAGATCCATTCATTCATTTATTTGCATATTAGTCTAGTGTGTGTTGTATATAAATCATCCATTCATCTATATAACCATTCAATGATAACTGTGGAATTAATAACACATTAAAACACATTGCACACATGGTTTTATCATGGTTCACCCCCCTGGGGCTACGTCCACAAAGATATTATGCGTCTTTTCTTATTCATCAAAAGGCGTTGCGTGCATTACATCATAGTAAATAGTAGTGAGGAGAAATAGGACTGCACCAAGATCCACATCTTGTGACCTGACCCTCAACTAATTCGACCTCATTCGAGTTCTACAACTCTCAAAATAGACTCCAACTCACAAAGACTCCAAAATAGAAAATATACTACTATGGATCAATAGATGCCTATGATAATGATTTATTATTCTCTAATCTCCCTCATACCCCTTATTTATATTACAAAAATGGGTTAGAAACCCTTAAAATATATCCCAAAACCCTAACACTAACTAGGCTAGGTTTGTCAACATTTGTACTAGATTTTTCGCAAATTGTGTTGTGCATGCTACTTTTCCTCAAAATGTGGTGTTATGTTATACCTCACTTGTTGTGTTTTTCTCCAAGCATTCCTTCTCCAACATGCCTCCAACACTAACATGTAGCTTGTCCCAAGCCACTTACCCTCATTGCACTCTTTGCAGCGCTACCTCCAACACATGAAACTTCTTTCCTAATGTTGTCACTTTCTCTTTGGCCTTTGTGATCTTCCCTGCTAATGTATCCAAACCCTTCGTTGTTATGTGATCTATAAAAAAATATCTTCTTTCTATGAGCACGTGCTCCCATATTCCTTTTTCATTTTGGAGCTCATCTATCATCCCTTTTATTTGTTGCTGAAATGGATCCAAATGAGCCCGCCTTGCTTATTTTTTCTCCTACACAGTCTTTAATTTTTCTTGAAAGTTCTTCAATTCCTACGTTGGCTTCATTACAAAGGAGACGTCCATAGTTTTTTGTCTTTTCTTCAAGTCCTGAATCACCATGTTCATTTTTTCCTCCTTCTACTCCAAATGCTAGATCTTTTTGTCCTCTTCTAGGCTTGTCAAATACTGTGCAGTCCTTTTATATAGTTCTACCACTTCTTTAACCTCATGCAATATACTATCTATGTGTGCAATAGCCTCTTTCTCTCTTTTCTCTCACACTTATGGAGGTGTGATCGAAGTTAATTTCTCTATTAAATCCATTATCTCTTTATTGTATCTTTCCATGGTCTACGCAATTTGTTGTATATTCTCTTATGTTGGAACTTCATGTGCTTATGCGTAGTCGAGTATACTCATTTGTACCTCTGTGGGATTCTTCTCTAAATTGTATGCGCGTTTCTTCTCTTCCTCCTTTTCCAGCGTGATTTTTTCACATGTCACTTGTATAATATCCTTCACCTCATGGTCGATCACTAGGTTGGTGGAATCCACCCTGGATCTAGATTGTACTTCCTACATTATACTCGCTTGTAGTCCAAATAGATCCTTTGTGGCTATTTTCACCAGAACCAACTCCATATCCTTTATTGGTATTTGTGTTGTATGTTCATCCATCTCTAACATGTCTTGTGTGACTGTGAATCTGTCACTTCTCACTACTAATGTATTCACGATCTCTTCTTTCTCCTTATGCGTTGATGTTTCCTATTCTTTCTTTGTCTATTGTGTTGTCGTGTGATGCGTTGTATTTATTTCTATTCTTTGCAAGATGGAATGCACTTCTACTAATTTTCCCATGATCTCCTCCTTTTTCACCTCTGTTGCATGTACTACATCCTTGACTTTGTATTCTATGTTGTCTACTACCAACTCAGCATCATCCTTTGTAATAGTGATAGTTGGAGTATTTTTTTGATACTTCATCTTTTTCTTGATTTCTTCCTCATGTGTTCCCACTCTCTTCTTAGTTGGGGTTGAGGTCTGTGCCTCAGTTTTCATCTTTGTTGTTTCCCCATATTTTTCTTCCTACAAACGATAACTATCCTTCTTGCCATATCCTTTGACTTATATCCTTGATACTGTCTCTTTCTTTCTAGAATTTTTTTTGGCTTCACTGCTTCATGAAGCTTGGTCGCACTCTGCAGCCTTCCTAGTATTTTCGACTAGACTGCTTGTCTTTTTGGATGTTCCTGCTTCTGTTGGCTCCCTAGGTTTGGTTCCTTTATTTTTTGTTTTTGAAACCTTGCACTGCGTAGGCCAGCCTTTCACAATCCATTTGAACTCTTCCCTTGATGTGAAGTATCTCATTTCCATCCACTTCTTCTTTGGGTCCTTTATGGCCTGGATCCATAAATGATGTCTTGAATATTTGAAATTTGAAATCCCTTCATTTCCTTGCACCACTTCAAATAGGATACTACATACATTGGTTGTATTTTGTTTCATATGCTCCAAGAATATGGAGAATACCGCACTTTTATCTTGATGGTTCTTAGGTTCCTTTTCCTACCACAAAGTTTCGTAGCGTGTTGCATAACATTTCCCCTTCCTGTCTAGAAAAGTTGAAAACTTGGGTTCCTTCCAACCCACCAATGCTATCAAAATTAGAAACTAGGAATAATGGAATTTCATTCCATTATTCTGTGCATCTCTACAATATACTAGAAATTGATTCAAAATGTATGGTGCCCAGCTAAATACTATGCCATTTGTGCACTGTGAAACTATTTCTATCACTTCAGCTACGGATGCTTCCTTTCTTCACTTTCTCAATAGTTTGAAAGCCATCAGTTTGAAATCCTTTCTTATTTTATTATTCATCAAAAGGTGTTTCATGCATTACATCATAGTAAAGAGTAGTGAGGCAGACTAGGATCGCACCAAGCTCCATATCTTGCGACCTAAACCTCAGCTACTTCGACCTCATCTGAGCTCTATATCTTTCAAAATAGACTCAAACTCACAAAGACTCCAAAACAGACAAGATACTACTAAGAATCAATAGATTCCTATGATAATGATTTATTATTCTCTAATATCCCTCACACCCCTTATTTATATTTAAAAAATGGGTTATAAACCCTTACAATATATCCCAAAACCTTAACCCTAACTAGGCTAGGTTTGTCCACATTTGCGTTGGATTTCTGCAAATCCTATCGTGTGCATTGTTTTTCCTAAAAATGTGGTTCATCGTTCTACCTCACTCTCTACGTTGTTATCCAAACATGCATCCTCCAACACATAATATCATGTATAATCACATGCATGGGAATACCATCTAAATTATAGTAGGATACTTAATTGTAAACTACTAAGAGTAAGAGGAACAAGGGTAAAAAGGTGACTAAATACAATAGGCCTTTAAAACATTTTTTAACTTTTTGTTGGATGTTTATTATTCACAACGCTAATGTATTTATTATATCATGTCCAAAAATAACACTTACACCAAGAGACATTCTATAGTAGGTAGGAAAATTGATAGTATTCTTTGTAACACAGGTTTAAAAAAATTATCCTTAAAAAAAAACTCTAGATCCTACTCATTGCATCACTTGAGTTTGGACAACATATTTGGGACACAATTGAATTCTTAAGCCAAATGCAACCCTCAATCTATTTCTAGAAGTAGCGTTTCCATCTATACTTGAAATTGGGAAAATTTTCTCTAAAAGTAGGGAAGAAATAATGAGCATTTTGGCTAGGATAATTATCGTCACACTTGTAGGTATTAAGTGTTGTCTTTTTTATCATGTAGTACATGTTTTCTTTTAGACAATTTGTCCCTCATTAATGCCTTTTATTTGCTACAACCAACTAGAGTTGTAAGTCCCATTTAGGAATAACAATAGTCTCCTCTTAGATAATGGGTACTTATGTAAGATCTTAAATGTTTTAAAGGGTCTGTTTTCTATCTACGACCTTTCACTTTCCATGTTAAGAACATGTCAATTTTAATATGTGAAAGTTGATTTTTCTAAGATAAAACAACTTTTTGTTTCTATAGAAATCCTTACTTATTCTCATTTTGCATTGACTATATTCTTCTCATCTCGTTCCACCTTTGTCACATGCTTGTCCAAGTTCTATGTCTTGATAAATTAAGTATGCCCACTCCACATATTTCTCTCGCCCTAACTCATGTCTCCTTGATTTCTCATAGACAAAGAGAGTGGAATCATATGATAGTTACATTTGGTTCCCCTCCTTTTATGGTATAGATAAAAAGTTATATTTATATAGATATTAGTACACAATTTACAAAATCGCATTGCTTAAAGCTAAGATACTAGTTGCTAAATGAGTTGAGACATGTCTTCTAGAAACAATTGTAGTTTTCAATGCAGTCCTAACATAAAAATATTTAGCACGAACTTAATGAATTGACTCTAGGTTGTACACATTTCCATTAAGTTTTGAGCAGAAAGCCAAAAATTACTAAAACATGACATCATAGGAGCCCTAAGTGATATTGATATTGCAAACATAAATCCTCAAATATATTATACCAACATATCTTGGAAATGGTTGCATCATCCTTATATTCATCCTTTGATACTTTGGCTAAAAACCCATATAGAAGGTAACAAAAATCCCCACACACATGCTAACTATATTTCTAGTACTATGTTATTGAAAATTGCATAGAACCAAATAAAGGTGTTGGATATATGTGAAACAAAAAAATAATCAAACCTAAGTGTCACCATACTATTCATCATCTAAAATTGGTAGGGAAATTCAACTCTTCGTGTGATATGAAAAAGTAAATGTTTACTAGATTTAGTAGACTTTTGACCATGTACCTCCTATATATTGCATCCTCTTGGGCCTCTACAAATGCTACTTCCTTGACTTCCTCCTTATCTAGCATTTAGTTTTTTTTTGTAAATCTTGCTAGATTTTTTGTGTCAAGCACCCTATTTCATATTTTCTAAGTGTGTGAGCCCCAATATATTACCCTAGTTTTCCTCATTTTCTCTTTTTATTTTTAATTTTAGCTATGAGATAGAGTGAGAATCAATTAGGGCCACATATTGCTACCTTTAAATGCTATTGATGAGATTTTAAAGAGCATAGAATGTATTATATATTGAAATAGTAATCTATTAGATCTTGAAAAATTAAAACACAATGATGAACATTATATAAAAACTATGTTGAAATGATTCCTTAGTGGAAAATATTGATATAATTGATTTAAATTGTTTGATTCCTAGTTGGATAGCATCCAAATTTTGTTTAAGACATAGGAAAATTGATAGGATTTTATTGTTCACTCCCCTTTAGGGTGGTGGTGATTTTAAAGTCGGTGAATAAGCATGTAGTTCTTTTTCCTTTGAAAAAAATTAAAACTCTTTGATTATATATAATTAGTGTATAATCTATAGATGCTTGATTTAACATTTAAATAAGCATATTGTCCCAAAAAAGAACCAAAAAACCTATATTTCTACTACTCCCTTCTAAGATCTTACAACACCACTCCCTTCTCTCTAAAGATAAAGTTGTTTCCCCTTCTGCTCATTATTTTTCCCTTACATCGAAAGATAATTTCTCCTCGGAATTAAAATTACTAGTATGCTCAACCTGCTAAATACAACTTTACCAAGGCTATCTCATCTTGTATCTGAAACCTTATCCCATTAAGATATCTATGTTGAAAATGGTGTAAGCTTCACTTTTGGCCATGAACGACCTTATATTGTAGTCATGATTATATTTCTAGGTTTGGCTAAGGAAGACCTTGTACATGTTGTCTTATAACCCCTATTGGGGAAATCACCCTACCCCTTGAGTTGTGTTGTGTATATACCTAACTCTCATTTATAATTGGTAATCATTTTATTCTTTTTCTTTTTTAATAAAGTGATTCGACTAAGTGCACCTATCAGTGTTACACTATCTTGTGATTGGGTTTGTTTCTCTCTCTAATGCACTTATTCTTTGGGTTCAATCTCTCTTTAGGGTATTTCTTATGTTTTCTAGTTTCTCTTCAAGTGTTTCACTCCTCTTAGATTATTTCTCTTCAAGTGTTGCACTCCTCTTAGATTATTTCTCTTCAAGTGTTGTGTTTTCCTAGAGCTAGTTTTTTCCTCTCTTTATTGCAAAATCCAGGCTTGTCTTGGTTCCATTTAATTCTCTCATTATTTTTATGAATATCAACATGGTATGAGCGGGTGCCAATCTCACTTAATCTATTCATTAGTTGATCCAAAAGTGTTTTTTCTACTGGCATCACTTAAGGCTTCTTTGTGATTGTGGAACTAGGGATTTTTAGACCATCTTTTTTCTAGGGTTTCCTAGGGTTTTTCTTACATTTAAACCCCCCTTTTGTATATAATTCTTGCTCTTCATATGTCCTTTCCCAACGTTTTCAAACACCAATTTATCCATGGAAAACTATGTTGTCAGTTGTAACATCCCCAGCCACCCAGGCTGGGCTATGCTAAGTTCTGAAACCAAATTTGTAGCACACCCCAGGCCTCCCAGGCCAGGGACTGCCACATTGAGAACCTCTCATGTTTCTAATATTCAAAAATGTACATACCCATCCATAGACTCGTTGAWCTATGCCAAACAAAAACTCTTGTGGAACATCATACATATAAAACTTAACAGACAATTACATTATGCTAATAYATAGATTAATGYGGAAATAATAGTAGGCCTATACATACAACATATATAGGAAAAAATCATAAATATAAGACATGTACAAATACACAACATGAAAATGAACACATWAATGGTACTTATATTTTTATAGAATACCACCAAMTATGTGCAAACATTCCATGAACCTCCCATCCTTATACCATGTTKCTCATCACTCTCAACAGTGGGTCACCCTTGAGCTAGGACTAAACTTCRCTCAAGTAAAGGGAGTMCTAGGCTAGGATGAGACAACTGGAAGTTTCACAATCAATAGGAATGATTTTKTCCGAGGATCCAAATCACACTAACAKCCTACAACCTCTCATTCCCAACATGCATGTCCCACCCCAAGAAGTGTGCCCCTTCTTTGCACAACAGTCCTTCGGTTKCCCCACTTCCCTTCTAGGGSTTCAACAACAAGTCAAATAGGAATTCTCAGAACATTGTAGATTTTGTTGGGATCCCTCTGGGAAAATCACTTCCCCAGCAACCTCTCTCACCTGGAGAGAGTTTCTTACAKGCCTGACAACCTGCTTCTTTAGTCCACGGGMATGAMAACCTACCTATTCAAACCCACAGACCTGACAACCGTCTTCTCCAGTCCARMTCCTAAGTCAATTGAGTAAGGGGGATGGYAGAAKAAAAGATCTRGTATAGAATAGATGATGGCAACAAGCCAWGCTCAATAAAGGAACYGTGTTGGTATCAACAATAGTCTATTAACACACGATACGGGCTCAGGAAAGGTACAGGTGTGTTGTTCTTCACAGGTAAGGTACGAGATAGCTCAAAATGCTTTCAGGTTCCATAAGTGAGTGAATAATGAAAAGGTCGACGATGGAGAGGAGGGATCAGTGCGTGAATGGGGAAAATATCCCCAAACAGGTTATTTTCCCCCATCTATATTTTCATGCGCCATGATTGACACATGGATCTCCTTGAGATCATTTCTCTTCACTTGGGATTCATTACCTCTTTCATGAGACTTAGGATAAAGAAATTATCCTCACCATAGTCTTTAGGAAATCATAATATAATATTAATTTTAGAGTTAAGCCCTAAATCTTATTCCTTTTTCCTAGTGGAGCTTAGTCCCCCATACACTTTTATCATGGTTGGTATACATGCAACGATGTATTTATATTAGTGATATGAGTGTTTACATATACAAAAATAGACCTATTGTCCTTAAGCATCTAGGCTCTTCGTCCTAATCATCACATAAGCCTCCTAGATTATTATCACTTGGCTCACCATCCTATAAAGAATTTTTACAATTCAGCTTGGGCTCAGCCTTGGGGTATTACAATCCCCTCCCCTTATCTTATCACTGTCCTCAGTGTATCGTATTTACATATTACCATCAATATTTTCAAAAATCTTCAAAGAGATGCAGGTATTCTGCCCACATAGCATCTTCATGCTCCCAAGTTGCATCCTCAGGACCGTACCAGGTCCATTGGACCTTTACTAGCCCTATGGCTTGATTTTTAAAGCTTCTTGATCTTTTGATTCAGTATGCACATCGGATGCACTTGAAAATTGCCTTCTTACTCCACCTGAATCACATTCCAATCAATAACACAATTAGCATCAGGTATATACTTCTTGAGAAATGATACATGGAATACATTATGAATCGACATAGATGCAGGTAATGCAAGCATATAAGATACAATACCAATCCTCTCTAGGATTTCAAATGACCCACAATTACGAGCTTCCAACTTGGAATAATTTGGCAACTTTAGGGAACTTTTGTTGGCCTTCACTTTCACAAATACATGATCACCTATGTAGAATTCCTTATGAATTCTTCCCTTATTAGCATAGCTTTTTTTCCTGTATTGAGCAGCCTTTAAATTCTTCTTTATTTTTGACATCTGGTCTTCCATTTACCAGAGAAACTCTGGCCCAAATACTGCTCTATCTGTTGGGTTGTCCTAGCTTACAGGTGTGTTGCACTTTCTTCCATAAAGTGCCTAAAATGGGCTCATCTGCAGGGATGCTTGGTATCCATTATTGTAATCAAACTCTACCAAGTGTATATAGTCTTCCCATTTTGATGGTTTATCCATCACATACATCCTCAACATATCCTCAATCACTTGGTTCACCCTCTCTGTTTTCCCATCAGATTATGGATGATAAGTTGTGCTAAAATTAAAATTTGTTCCAAATCCTTTAAATAAACCTTTTTTTGGTTGCTTATCTAAGTTATACCCTCAACATGCTTGACCCAGGTTCAAGTCTAATTGGCTTTCAACAAAGCCTCTAAAACAATTGGCCCTCCTGGTCAACTAGAAGGCAACATAGTGCACAGAGTGCACTGCATAGTCTCACCCGAGATAGTATTAATGGGTGATTGCAATACTCAAGTGCTTGCAATCCATGATTAAATGGGGATTTTTTAGTTGCGTGCTGAGAGTTATATCTAACTATTAATTCAATTTATTGTCCTTCATTTATCTTAGTTAGTATGCTATTCTTTATTCATGCATGTAAATCAACATATCTAACTACTTCATCAAGACATTCATCTAAGATCTAATCATTAATAGTTAATACATAAACAATAAGAATTCCACATAACACATGATTTACCGTGGTTCACCCCCTCCTGGGATACGTCCACAAAGATTTGGATATTCGGCTCTCTTATTATGGTTCTGTCAGATATGGTGTCGCGCTCACTACAACTATGTTCATACATTCACAAAATAGACTCCATGACCTTTATGAGACTGACTAGATCTCACTAGGATCCTCAACATGTGATCTAACTCACAAGGTCTAGTCACTTTTCCCTCCCATAGGTGTTACAGGTGAATCCCCCTGCAGACAAGTGGATTCCCTCTTGGTCTCTAGACTCTTAAGACCAAGATAGAAAGGGTGCTATCATTGGTCACTAACATCCTTTTAGATCTAACTAAGCTAATGCATGAAGAGGAAGAATAAAAGTGTACCTTTGTAATGGTGTTTGTCCTCGCACAATGCAAATTGAGCTTCAATCCTAAGTTCTTCGATAACTCTTGTAGAACAAACAAAGATACAACAAGCTTCCTATTCTACTGAGATTAGCTCAAAGACAAATATATCTACTAGAGACAAGTTCATGTGGAACAAACACAAACTTGAAAGAAGGCCAAGCATATATATATATATATATATAATGAGAACAAATGAAGAATACTTATAGACCAAATTTGATCAAGGTGCAACAGCTTCTTCCATCTCTCTTTGTCCAGCCCCTTTTCTCAAGTAATCTAGATTGATTATGCTTCGATGGTATCTCATTTATGAGATCATAAGTTTGGTATAATTGTCAATCTCTGTATATCTCAATACCACTCATGAGATCATAAGTTTGATATATCTATCTCTCTATCCATGTATGTATTGTATGTTGCCTATGATATCATAGGTTTCATACCTCCAATATTTTCATGTACCTTTGACCATGAGAAGGCCTCCTTATATAATCTTGGAGAGGCCCAACCACTTGAGAGATCTTTGGGATAAGTTGAGTATTCCTCTCCTTCAATTGTGGATCTTCCCTAAGATCATGCCTTGAACTCATATTCGTATCCAACCAACTTCAGAGATTGAGGGGATTCTTCCCTGATTTATCTCAACAAACCAAAATTTTCTCGCGAAGGGTAGAACTCCCCCAAAAGGGTGCACAAAGAATTTCAATGCTCCCCCAAAGAAGGCTAGGGAGATCTAGTGCTCCTTGATAGTGGTTAGGGGAGCACTGCCTTCCAAAAATAAATTTTAAGTAGTTTTGTTCAATGGAAAAAGTATTGTACTCCTTGTCAAGTGATTTCTCCTCTTCAAAACCAATCTTTGAGGTGTCTTAAGTGTCCTTATGATGTAGTTAGAGGCAGGACATAGGAAATATGGCAGTATGATGTTTGTGAAACTTGTGACACTTGTGTTCAATATGTGACACTTGTGGACAAGATGTGACACTTACAACACTTGTAATGATGACACTTGCGACATTATTGAAGTGAGTAATTTTGATGTGTAACAGATTTCCCCCCAAAGTGCGAAGTTAGAAGACAATGATGAAAAAAGTACTTTGTAGAATTTTTCGAGGAAGGGTATGGACGTAGAGAGGCTGGAAAAAGATGCACACAACCATCAAACAAATATTATGACATGTTTCAAACCCAAGGCAGGCATACCTATGCTTGAGTGATAAAGATTTTTTCAGGTATAGCCACTATAGAATGCACTGCGAATCCATAATTATATTGAAAAAAAGGTATAGCCACGAAACATACAATTTTTATCTATAATTCCATGACATTGTGGATCTATGATATGACAAGACATAGCCACAAACCAATACAAAGTGGATCTATGTGACAGTATATGTGTCAATATTCAAGAGAAACTCCATCACAACCTATGTAAAGTATATATCATAGTGAATGACTCAACCCGGGGTCTTCTTACCAATCCCGATGTAGTACAAATCTAACCATGTGAATAGATGTCCTAATGTCTAACATGGCAGAAACCACTTGATTTCCGGTCAATGATGTAAACCGTTAACAAGCACGAGGGAAATCACCATTGATGTCAATGATTCCCAAGGTACCCTAGTACATTCAAGCGAATGTGAATATATGAGCTGAATTCAAACATCCATGGAATCATCTGATCAAAGGTCGGTGATGTAAACCTACTGTTGGAAGTGAGGAGGCCTACCATTGAGGCATGCAAGTCCTAAAGTACTAACCGGTTTCTAAGTCTAGCTCCTAGATAATGTGTTGAAGTCGACAGGAATAGACTCATCGAAGGAGGACCTTGATGTATCCCCCATGAATGACATGAAACAAACACAGAGATGTAATTGGTGGATCAAATGAACATGGACTAACACAGGTATTGAGACAGGATATTTGTGATGGTTGACTCTCGAGGTAGATACTTCCCTAGAACACTGAGGCACAACAACAGAAACATGACATGGACCAAAACATGATGATGTATTGGACACTGTGACTTTTGTCAGGTGACCCAAAGGAGTAAGAAAACTCATAGGATTGGTTCAACAGAGGTTCAACGGATTGAAATGCATTCAAATACAAAGTGTTGTGTTCAAGGGAGACCGTAAGAGTTACTGGTGAAGTTCTCAAAAACTGCTTGGCTTGCTTCCTTCAATTTTTCCCCCTGTCTAGATAGACGAGTATCGTTTTTTAATTTAACAAGCTCGAGGAGGGTAACACATGATCAATATAACTTACCTTTGGTAAGTCCCTCTTCCTTTTTTTAATGAACTGGAAGAAGTAAGGGTTCGATCCCATATGGGCCAGTCAATGTATGATTGTTTAACGAGTCCAGATAAGGTAAACTCGATGATTTTTCATATTTAGAGAGTCTAAAAATGACTTAAAGATGACTCCAACGTGGTCCTTTTTTCATAATATTAGTCTCGTGAGGCTGAAAAGGAGATAAATTATCACTAGAAAGACGCCCTTTCAAACCTTTTAATGAGTGGGAAAGGAAGCAAGATTACTCGACAATCTTTTCATGTTTAGAGAGTCTGAAAATAGCTTAAAGATGACTCCAAGGGGTTCCTTTTTCGTATATCATTTACGAGTCCTAAAAAGTGATAAAAGTCTACTCAGTTACATTATCATGTATTTATGAGCGCGAGAAAGAACAAAGACTAAGCTCGATACTCTTCCCCCAGCTTGAAAGCTAGTGGCTTAACTCTAGAATGATCATCAAAGGCTGGAGACTTGCCACCCCAAGCTTCAATTCATTCACCGACTTTGAGGTTGTCACCAATTTCTGTACTATATGGAGAAAAAGGATACAGGTGGATGGAATGAAGGTTCAAATACGATACCTAATGAAAGACTCGACTCGACATATACAAGATCTAGCGAAAGACTCGACCTTACGAGAGAGGTGACTGTTTCATTTTTTAATGAGCTTGACACCAGAAAAGAACTATGCTCAAGGCTCTAGGTTCAATCCCTAGATTTATGTTTCATTTTTTAATGAACTTTCTACACAGAAGTGAGACTATGCTCATGGACTCTTCTTAATCATGGCTTCCAATAGGATAATTCTCTGGAAGGACACCATGTCAAGCGACAAAAATCAGTGATGGCTTCCAAGAGATCTTCATTGGATGGAAGAAGAATGCTCTAGAATGAACACATGTCGAGGGTCACGACAGGGGTAAGGAGATCAGACTCCAATAACCCTACCGAAGATATCACCATGTCAACTACCAAATCTAAATCATCAGAATTTGAATTCATGGGAGATAGTGCCACATAATTGACCTGTGGCAGGGGTGATACCGACTTCATATAAGACTTGGTTAGGGAGGTTATTGGGTTGATGGTCAAGTCAGGGCCAACAAATGAAAGTTGATCAATAGTCACCATTCTTCCATTGTGCAAGAAATATATCACACGGAAAAAAGTGGACACAATATATTTCATGGCATAGACATAATCTCGCCCAAGAAGTAAATCAAAATCCAAAGGGTCCTGGATTGCCATAACATCAATAAAGACAGTTTTCCCTCCCAAAGTTATGGGAAACTGAGGAACGATCCCTAAAGGGTGAATGATTCTTCTATTAAAAGTGAANCTTCAATTGTGGATCTTCCCTAAGATCATGCCTTGAACTCATATTCGTATCCAACCAACTTCAGAGATTGAGGGGATTCTTCCCTGATTTATCTCAACAAACCAAAATTTTCTCGCGAAGGGTAGAACTCCCCCAAAAGGGTGCACAAAGAATTTCAATGCTCCCCCAAAGAAGGCTAGGGAGATCTAGTGCTCCTTGATAGTGGTTAGGGGAGCACTGCCTTCCAAAAATAAATTTTAAGTAGTTTTGTTCAATGGAAAAAGTATTGTACTCCTTGTCAAGTGATTTCTCCTCTTCAAAACCAATCTTTGAGGTGTCTTAAGTGTCCTTATGATGTAGTTAGAGGCAGGACATAGGAAATATGGCAGTATGATGTTTGTGAAACTTGTGACACTTGTGTTCAATATGTGACACTTGTGGACAAGATGTGACACTTACAACACTTGTAATGATGACACTTGCGACATTATTGAAGTGAGTAATTTTGATGTGTAACAGATTTCCCCCCAAAGTGCGAAGTTAGAAGACAATGATGAAAAAAGTACTTTGTAGAATTTTTCGAGGAAGGGTATGGACGTAGAGAGGCTGGAAAAAGATGCACACAACCATCAAACAAATATTATGACATGTTTCAAACCCAAGGCAGGCATACCTATGCTTGAGTGATAAAGATTTTTTCAGGTATAGCCACTATAGAATGCACTGCGAATCCATAATTATATTGAAAAAAAGGTATAGCCACGAAACATACAATTTTTATCTATAATTCCATGACATTGTGGATCTATGATATGACAAGACATAGCCACAAACCAATACAAAGTGGATCTATGTGACAGTATATGTGTCAATATTCAAGAGAAACTCCATCACAACCTATGTAAAGTATATATCATAGTGAATGACTCAACCCGGGGTCTTCTTACCAATCCCGATGTAGTACAAATCTAACCATGTGAATAGATGTCCTAATGTCGAACATGGCAGAAACCACTTGATTTTCGGTCAATGATGTAAACCGTTAACAAGCACGAGGGTAATCACCATTGATGTCAATGATTCCCAAGGTACCCTAGTACATTCAAGCGAATGTGAATATATGAGCTGAAGTCAAACATCCATGGAATCATCTGATCAGAGGTCGGTGATGTAAACCTACTGTTGGAAGTGAGGAGGCCTACCATTGAGGCATGCAGGTCCTAAAGTCCTAACCGGTTTCTAAGTCTAGCTCCTAGATAATGTGTTGAAGTCGACAGGAATAGACTCATCGAAGGAGGACCTTGATGTATCCCCCATGAATGACATGAAACAGACACAGAGATGTAATTGGTGTATCAAATGAACATGGACTAACACAGGTATTGAAACAGGATATTTGTGATGGTTGACTCTCGAGGTAGATACTTCCCTAGAACACTGAGGCACAACAACAGAAACATGACATGGACCAAAACATGATGATGTAGTGGACACTGTGACTTTTGTCAGGTGACCCAAAGGAGTAAGAAAACTCATAGGATTGGTTCAACAGAGGTTCAATGGATTGAAATGCATTCAAAGACAAAGTGTTGTGTTCAAGGGCGACCGTAAGAGTTACTGGTGAAGTTCTCAAAAACTGCTTGGCTTGCTTCCTTCAATTTTTTCCCCTGTCTAGATAGACGGGTATCGCTTTTTAATTTAACAAGATCGAGGAGGGTAACACATGATCAATATAACTTACCTTTGGTAAGTCCCTCTTCCTTTTTTTAATGAACTGGAAGAAGTAAGGGTTCGATCCCATATGAGCCAGTCAATGTATGATTGTTTAACGAGTCCAGATAAGGTAAACTCGATGATTTTTCATATTTAGAGAGTCTAAAAATGACTTAAAGATGACTCCAATGTGGTCCTTTTTTCATAATATTAGTCTCGCGAGGCTGAAAAGGAGATAAATTATCACTAGAAAGACGCCCTTTCAAACCTTTTAATGAGTGGGAAAGGAAGAAAGATCACTCGACAATCTTTTCATGTTTAGAGAGTTTGAAAATAGCTTAAAGATGACTCCAAGGGGTTCCTTTTTCGTATATCATTTACGAGTCCTAAAAAGTGATAAAAGTCTACTCAGTTACATTATCATGTATTTATGAGTGTGAGAAAGAACAAAGACTAAGATCGATACTCTTCCCCCATCTTGAAAGCTAGTGGCTTAACTCTAGAATGATCATCAAAGGCTGGAGACATGCCCCCCCAAGCTTCAATTCATTCACCGACTTTGAGGTTGTCACCAATTTATGTACTATATGGAGAAAAAGGATATAGGTGGATGGAATGAAGGTTCAAATACGATACCTAATGAAAGACTCGACTCGACATATACAAGATCTAGCGAAAGACTTGACCTGACGGGAGAGGTGACTGTTTCATTTTTTAATGAGCTTGACACCAGAAAAGAACTATGCTCAAGGCTCTAGGTTCAATCCCTAGATTTATGTTTCATTTTTTAATGAACTTTCTACATAGAAGTGAGACTATGCTCATGGACTCTTCTTAATCATGGCATCCAATAGGATAATGCTCTGGAAGGACACCATGTCAAGGGGCAAAAATCAATGATGGCTTCCAAGAGATCTTCATCGGATGGAAGAAGAATTCTCTGGAAGGAACACATGTCGAGGGTCACAACAGGGGTAAGGAGATCAGACTCCAATAACCCTACCGAAGATATCACCATGTCAACTACCAAATTTAAATCATCAGAATTTGAATTCATGGGAGATAGTGCCACATAATTGACCTGTGGCAGGGGTGATACCGACTTCATATAAGACTTGGTTAGGGAGGTTATTGGGTTGATGGTCAAGTCAGGGCCAACAAATGAAAGTTGATCAATAGTCACCATTCTTCCATTGTGCAAGAAATATATCACACGGAAAAAAGTGGACACAATATATTTCATGGCATAGACATAATCTCGCCCAAGAAGTAAATCAAAATCCAAAGGGTCCTGGATTGCCATAACATCAATAAAGACAGTTTTCCCTCCCAAAGTTATGGGAAACTGAGGAACGATCCCTAAAGGGTGAATGATTCTTCTATTAAAAGTGAA
>JZKD02S1610385.1:18965-28980 GCA_000966675.3 Picea glauca
TATCGGGGGCCACCCACCTTTTCCAAATGGCTCAAAACAGTTTTCTGGCCATTTTGGCCATTTACTATTTTTAGCAGGTTTTAACTTCCGGGGCCATTTTGAGGGCCTAAATGAATTTTTTTCAAGATCGAGGTTCTAAATGATATAAAAATTCATGATTGAGCCCCCAAAATGAATCTCCTCGATGATACCTTTCCAACGAGCTATCACATTCCTAAAACAAAGATCGTATGCAAAAGTTACGACCCCAAGAAGTTGATGCACCAACTTACCCAAACGGGGCCCACATGACTTTTGGCGTTTCATCTCCTAGGGTTAGGTTTTTGGATGTCTAGGAATTTTGGAATTCCCGATTATTGTAAAAAGGCCTCCAGAGCCTCATTGTAACCATCTTATTGCGAATGCGAGTAGCCATCACATCTCTTCTCAGAGATAAGCTGCCACCATTCTAGCGAGTCTTTCACTCTGTAATTTTTACAGTCTCTGTACATTTCTCTGATTAATAGAAATCATGTATTACTATATATATATGTTTATGGTTGCATCTCTGATATATTTCTGTTATATTATTGAATATATGCAATATCTCTGTGCATTTATTTATTATATCTCCGCTCTCATTTCGTGCCGAAAATAATCCAGATCACATTACCTTGATAACCCATGGTTGTGATATTCATTTCATCACCTGAATCAGAACCTAAATCATGTTGAACGGTTGCAGGAGTCTTTGACTTCTCTTTGTTTTTGTTGCCAAACTTTTTGGGTCTTCTTTCAGGATGAAGTTTCCAACAATGGTCTTCATCATGGCCATCTTTTGAACAATGTTTATATGTGAATTTTTCTCCTTCTTTCTTAACAACAACATTCTTTCTGCCATTTCCCTTGAACCTCTTCTTTCCTTTATCTCCATGGATGAAAGTCTTCTTGTTACCCTCATGAGTGTCGTTCCTTCCTCTTTCTTCCAAATGAGTAGCCTGAACACAAAATTCATCTAGATTTGAAGGATTAAACATGAGTATAGTATGTCTCAAATAACTATGTAAAGCTCCAATGTATTTGAGTAAAGTTTCTTGAGAAGACAAATCTACTCCCAAAACCAAAGCTCTTCTCCTAAATTCTTGAGTAAATCTTTGCACACTCTGTTCTTTAGCTTGTCTAAAATTTTGCCATTCCATAGTATCCTTTTGCTTATATGCCAATGGATAAAATTGTTTTTTAATTGCAACAATAAAATCATTCCAAGAAATTAAAATTTTACCATGCTTTTTCATGTCCTCTCGAGTCTTGGATTCCCACCAAATGAGTGATGCACTATCCAATCTTAAATAAGCAAGCTGAATTTTGGTTTCATCATCTTGATTTTTTTTTATTCTACAATATACCTCAAACTGATGTATCCAATTATCTAACTTCTCAGCATTAACTTCTCCATTGTATACTGGAAATTTAAATTTTATATCAAGCTTTAATGAAGGAGTTTGTGAAGGATTTTTTCCATGTCCCTTTGGAGAATTTAGAAGAGGTCCTGAATTGGTAGAAGAAGAAGAAGAAGAATATGGAGGAGAGGGTGGTGGAGAAGCACCATTCCCTCCATTTCCATTTGGATTTTTGTCACCACTGCTTCCCTTATGCTTTGAAGGGTTGGAGCCTTCACCTTGCAACAATGCATTCCTTTCCATAAAGATCTTCATCATCTCTCTCATTTCCATGATAGCCTTTCTGAGATCTTCATATTCTACGGGAACATGTTCATGACTTTCTTCATGAGCCATACTTGGTGAATGCCTCATTGAAACTTGCAGTGATTGTATATGCTTCCTCCTTGAAGGATGAGAACTTGGCTCCACAAGTTGACCTTCTCCTCTTGTTAGTTTCAACCTTGTGAGCATCAGAAAACAAACACTTGCAAACAATCAAGTCTTCAAAAACTAGTGCTCTGATACCAACTTGATCTAAAAATGAAGAAGACTTGAAATCTTGAAAATATTTGTAAGTAAAGTTTATGTGTTAAAAGCAAATGGATCAACTTTACAACACATCATTTAATATGATTTACTCATTTAAGACACAAATAAACAACAACATAATCAATGAACACAAGCACATAAACACAACAAATGATAAAGGAGTTCACCCCTCTCTTGGGCTACATCTCTTGGTCCATCTTCCAATGGATCATCATTATTAATTGCTCAAAGTGCTAAAAAAATGTGTTTTACAATGCTCAAATTGACCAACAGACTGCTCCAATGACTTTAGAGCGTCCAAAAACCCCTATCTGGGCTTTTTCGGCACCTCTTTTGGCCAAAAAACGAAGAAGTTAGGCTTCTTTGAAGTCTCCCCTTCAAGCTTGTTGTCTCTACGTCTACAAAATGCACCCTTGTTCATTCAACCTAGCACACACACAATTTAAATCATGAAAAACCAACACCAAATGCAACCATGTAAACGGTGTGAACTGTAGGACAGTTATGGGTGCACCAGCCCCTAACCGCTTATCTCTCGGGCACATGAGTCCTCCATATGACCGATGCAAATAAAAAAAAAAGGCTAACCATTTGAAAGAGTGAATATGGTCGTGCCAAGTGTCGGGTGCATGGGCTATCCATTGAAACCGTTTTGAACATTCCCATGTGCTCTGTGGCAAGGTCACATGCCACGGGTCATGTGACCAGAGGCGCAAGCATTTGTAAACCCACACTCTTTGCAATGTGGTCATATATGGAACCGGGGCTGGGCTCTGTGTGTAACACCAAATCCCACGCAATTGTTATGGTATGGTCATATGTAACATAATAGAACCATGGGTCAGGGCTAATCCCTGGCCTGACCCCCCTCCATATCAACCATTACATTAATTCAAATAATTTAGGACACATATAGCTAACAAGGAATAACGTGTGGCCTGTTGGCAGGGCGGACTTTACAAAAGCTTTGACCGATGTGGGAGGTCCGGGGTTCGAATCCCATAGACTCCATAATTTTGAACCAATATAATGATGCCACATGGTGGCCCATGATTAGGCCATGTGGCATCCAACCACAAACCAAAAACTGCCACATGTCAAAACATGATTTGCCCAACTACCAGCCAATCAAAAATTGCCACATCATCACATGCCACATCAACATATAGTCGTACGGTCTCCTGCCATGTCAGCCTGTACGGACTGCATAGTCATCGTTCTTTTTTTACCTATTTGACAATCTGAACAGATTGTGATATCTCTCACTCCTAACATCCGTTTGAGATGAAATGAATTGCGTTGGGTTCACAATGACGAGGCCTATGCTCTAGTTTGATTTGAAGCGATTTTGAGCACTTTGAATTTTTGAGCAAAATTTGATCCCCTAATCATTCCTCAAGATAATAGAGGAAGCATACCATTACTTTGAATTCCTTGAAAAACTGAGGTGCATTCATGGATTTTTATAGCATTGCTTTGGGTTATTGTTTAACTGCTTTGTAGTGTGAAAAGAGGCCAATTAGAGCATTCCTAGGTCTTTGCCCAGCCCACCAGTCGGATCCAGCCCAGATTTGAGGGTCAAATCAGCTTGGGAGCTGAACCATAAGTGGGTGGGAGGCCGACCACTCTCATAAATGCATCGTTTAGCAAGTGTGTGGCTTTTTGCGATAACAATCATGCATCGTGCACCTGTGCATGATTTCTACGTCCCTGTTTCGCGCATGCATGCATGCGCCCAATGTCTGCATAGTGCTCTTCAATTTTTCACTACTTTGCATAGTTTTTTGACCTTTTTTTAATGTTGTGGTATTAATTTGGGTCCATGAATGACTTCATCACTATTTGAGGAAGTTGAGTTCTTGTAACCATGTGCGGATGAAATTTCAGTGATAACATTGAGGACAAAATCTCTTGCATGCCCAAGCTACCTCTCATGGTAGGAGAAAATAAAGATGACGGGACATAAGATCCTTTCAAAATTTTGATTGAGGAGTCATGCAACAAAGGAATGATATGATGGAAAATTTCACGCAACTCCTTTGGTGACTACCAACATGCAACACATCTTCTTTGAGTGGAGGCGCCACCACCTTCAAGGTACAAAAAAAATGGACTAAGAAGTTATGACAAGTGTTTGAATCTACTACAAGGGTATTTTTTTGTCCATAACCTTTCCAATAGAGAAAAGATTACTTTTGCGCTCCTCAAAGTCATTCCCCATGTCAAATATTGGTGGGAAACTTTCTATGAGCAAAACGAAATAGAGGAACCCTCATTATTTATAGTCACGGCCACCTGGGAATCCTTCAAGGATGTTATTAAGGAACAATACTACCCTGTCGAAAGTTATGACAACTTGTGTACCAAATGGACCACATTGTGACAAGAAAGAGACCAAGAAGTGCTAGATTTCACAAATATCTTTCATACCTTGTGCACCAATATGGGTATCAAATATTCGGAGTGACATCTGGTTCTCAAGTATCGCGACACTCTGCATAGATACATCCATACCTAAATGGAATTTTTGGATATCTCATCCTTGGGTGTGACCTACCGATATGCTGTCAAAATTGAGCAGAAGCTCAAAAAAAAGACGTGGCAATTTGGGCATGGGAACCCCTCACAGCAAAATCTAGGAAAGGGTAGCCCCAATCCACAAAATAAAGGATAGATAAAATATGGACAGTATCAGGACAACTATTCCAATCTGCAAGCAAAGAACAACACCGAAAATACAAAGAAATATATTGAGAAGTGGTGCAACTTCCATAAGAGCTTTGGCATAACACTGTTGGCTGCCATTGAAAGCAGTCATTGGTGGCCAAAGTGAAAGAATGTGAATCAGATGTGGGTTCAAACTTTGAGTCAAAACCAGAAAGGGCAAGATGGATCATTGACGTGAAACCCAGTAACATAGTTTCTACCACCAAGCTCTAGCATGGTGAACCAAATGAGCCAGAAGAAGGAGAATGCCTCTTCCATTCACAGATGTGGGTAAAAGGCACCACATTGCACTTCACTGTGGATAGCGTTTGTTGTAGGAAAATCTCCCTATGAACAGGTAGATTGCCTCAAAGAGCTAGACCCTACTCTAAGACAGAAAGTGCTTAACGTGGATACTGACTTCCTTTCAAATCCATACAAACTAGCATATGAGAAGGAAGGAGAACAACAATACCTTTTTATCGATGTTTGTCCCTGCACACTCCAAATTGAGCTCCAAACTCTCGCTCCCCGCCGAGTCCTATAGACAAACAAAGTACGACCTCTTCCTACTCTATTGATGTTAGCTTGAAAATAGATCTATCTATCAATGATAGGTTCATGTGAGATCAGACACAAAATAGAAATAAATAGGCCAAGCGTGTCATAATGATGAGAATAATGACAACAATACTTACAATCATAGATGCGAATGTGACAGCTTTGTCAAGTCCCCTTTGTCTAACCCTTGCTCAAAATATCCACAACCTGGATGATAGCAGCTTCACTAATCACTCTCCTTTGGCTGACTGTGTGTTTCCTATGAGATCATAGTTTTCATGCTAGCAATTCTTTCCCCTTTCCACCATCATAGAGATTTCTTATATAGGTTAAGAGGAGCTTGACCTCTTGAATTATCTTTAGAACAAGTTGAGGAACTCCCTCCTTAGATCAAGGATCTATTGATGGAACCAATAATTTGAATGAAACTACCTTCTAAACTTGAAAGATCCTCCCCTTATTCTCCTCAATGGGCCAACTACTGCCTCAGATTAGGCAGTGCTCCCTCAAAAGGGGCATCAGAGTGTTGTATCGCTCCCTAGAAATCTTGAGGGGAGCACCAGTGCTCCAAAGGTGGATAGCACTCCTCCAAAGGGGTAGAAAAATGTTATAATTCTCCTTGAGGACTTATAGGGGAGCTCCAGTGCTCCTAAGGTTGATGTAGAGGAGCGCTCACGCCCAAAACCTTTGTTTAAGAGCTCTTCTCAGGTGTTAAGATTTCATTGACTCTAGTTAATCAATTTCTCTTCTCCAAATCAAGTGTATGAGATGTTTTAAGTGCCTCCTTGGTGTCATCCTCATGGAAGTATGCTTAAACAACGTTTGTGACACTTATGAACAACTTGCGACACTTGTGAAAGTTGTAAGGAAGATGCGACACTTACGACAATTGAGAGGAACATGCGACACTTATCTAGTTGAGTGATTTTGACATGTAACAGATTTCCCCCCAAAGTATGAAGTTAGAAGATGCGGACTGATAACTGAAATTCTTTGTAGATGTTCAAGAAAGGGTATAGACTCGGAGAACCTAACGGAAGCTGCACACAAACATCCAAAAAATATCATGACATATTTCAAAACCCAAGACATGCATACCTATGCTTGGGTGATCAAGACTTGAAAGATATGGCCGCCATAAAATACATTGCGGATCCATAATTGTATTAACAAGAAGGTATAGCCACCAAAGATACAATGTGTATCTATAATCTGATGACTCGGACTGATTGTAGCCATGAAGAATACACAGTGGATCTACGAGATGACAAGACATAGCCACGACCAATACAAAGTGGATCTATGTGACAGTGTATGTGTTCTTTGTCCAATAGAAACTCCTTCACAACCTGGGCAAAGCATATATCAAAGTGGTTACGCAACCCAGGGTATTCTTACCAATCTCGATGTGGTACGATTCTAACCATGTGAATAGATGTCTTGATGTCAAACATGGCAGAAACCACTTGATTGTCGGTCAATGATGTAAACCGTTAACAAGCACGAGGGAGATCACCATTAATGTCAATGATTCCCAAGGTACCCTAGTACATTCCAATGAATGTGAATAGATGAGCTGAGGTCGAACATCCGTGGAATCATTCGATCAGAGGTCAATGATGTAAACCTACTGTCGAATGTGAGGAGGCCTGCGATTGAGGCATGCAGGTCCCAAAGTACCAACTGGTTTCTAAGTTTGATTCCCAGATGATGTGTTGAAGTTGATAGGAATAGACTCATTGAGGGAGGGCCTTGATGTATCCCCCATCAACGACACGAAACAGACATAGAGATGTAATTGGTAGATCAAATGGACATGGAATGACATAGGTTTTGAGGCAAGATATTTGGGATGGCTAACTCCAGAGGTGGATACTTCCCTTGAACACTGAGGCACAACAACAAAACGTGACATGGACCAATACTTATGCAGTGGATACGGTGACTTGTGTCAGGTGACCCAAAGGAGTGAAAGGGACTCAAAGGAATGGCTTAGTGCATAGGTTCAGCGGATTATGATATGCGCAAATGACAAAGTGTCATGTTCAAGGGAGACTCTAAGGATTGTTGGACAATGTTCTCAAGAGACTGCTTGGCTTGCTCCTTTCAATTTTTCCCCCATCCAGATAGATGAGTACCTCTTTTTGATTTAATGATCTCAAGGAGGATAAAACATGCTCGATATAACTCACCTTTGGTAAGTTCCTCTTCCTTTGTTTAATGAACCAGAAGAAATAAGGGATCGGTCCCATATGGGCCTGTCGATGTGTGTTTTAACGAGTCCAAAGACAGAAAACTCGAAGGTTTTTCAGGATTATAGAGTTTGGAAAAACACTTAAAAGAGATCTCTCTCACTTCCTTTTTCTTACAGTAGTCTAACGAGACCAAAAAAGAGATAAAATATCGCTCGTAAGATGCCCTTTTTGACCTTTTAACGAGTGTGAAAGGAAGCAAGGTCACTCGACAATCTTTTCATATTTAGAGAGTCTGAAAAGGGTTTAAAGGAGACTCCAAAGGGGGTTCCTTTTTCGTGTGTTCATATATTTGTACGGGTCCAAAAAAGAGATAAAAGTTTACCCGGTTACATTCTCATATTATCGAGCTCGAGAACGAACTAAGACTATGCTCATAAGTGCGACAAGGTGAATAATCCATCAGGACTGCCAGGAAACCTGCGATGCCAAAACTACAAACCAAGGTTTAGTGAAGCCGAAATATTGTTAGAGAAACTCATAAATGACCATACCTTATGAAAAATTAAAATTTATAAATAACAATACAATGAAAATTTCATTTACCATTTCATTTTTCACAAGGATTTTGGAGTAGTGGAGATTCTCATTTTGGAGTGGATCTTGTTTTGTTCGCTGCCGGAGCTACGGTTGACCGTTTCGCTTGTCGTTTAGACTAGGTAGATCTCCATATCTTATTCTTTCAATTACATGGTTTAGCATTCATTTTCATAGCATCATTTATTTTAAAATACGAAGCCCTAAGTTGCCCCAAATAGAACCAAATCAGCCTCTTTAAAAATCAATGGAAAAATGGGATTATTTTTGCAAAAACGTGCTAGAAGAGGATGGATAAGATGCCAACGCCTCAATAGTCAATTAGATAGGTCATTTTTTAGCAAGGAATCCATGAGAAAACCACCACGTATGCCCACGCAGCCACAAAGTCATTTTGATTTTTTAAACGTCTTTATTGTTGTTTGATGAATGTTAAATGGTTAAGAGAGGGCGTGGTGGTTATAAAAGAGTGTGTGGTCACTTTTAAATGATGTGGGCACCTTATTTCATGTTTTAAATTGCTTTGAAAATTTCTGAAATTGCCAAAACGTGGAAATAATGAATTTCTTTATTTTTTTGTTTTGTAGGTAACTTTGGCGACCATGATCGAGTGGAAAGAAAGAGAACATGAGATGGATGACTTAGCTTCCTTGCGGAGTCCCTGGACATGGGCCGCATTGCGAGCTTATGGATTGCTCAAATTCTTCAAGTTGCAAAAAATGAAGAAAGAGATTTTATTTCTCGAGCATATGATCGGCCTATGGGATGTTGCAGAGCAAGGATTCCAGATTGGTACACAGCTTTTAACCATTGAGTTAGAAGACATGTATTTTTTGATTGGCCTCTCGAAAAGAGGGATCCCCATATATTTCTCTAGGCAGAGGGCACTACCTGAACAAGTGGACATGTATCTGGCACGCCACTGTATCCCAGGAGCAAGGCTGGTAGGGGGTAGAATCCCTATCAAGGACATTTGAGAGCTACCCCTCTGGTCTATACTGTTTTCCATCACGAGCATGACGGTCAGTACTAGCGTGCATCTGGCATCAAGATCGTAGGTGGCTTATGGTGTTCAATGTTTGGAACCAACACTGTTCAACTGGAATGAAGGGTTCCTTCGAAATGTGAAGGAACAGTTTTCATGGTGCAGGACAGGACAGAAGCAGTTTGGTTATGGCTCGTTTTTTGTCTCATTTTTTCTAGAGCACATCCCCCAGATGCAGCCTCAGATAGCACTGGCGGTGCGACCGGTGGATGAACCGAGGATGGAGAGGTGGACTAGTCTGTCTCCGAGGTTGGTAGCGGAGTCAGAGTTATGTTTCACTGGCGATTTCTTTGCCTAGCTGAGACAACAATATCTCTGGATAGAGCACTTCCCCTATGCTGAGGTAGATTTCCATGGGAGTATGGATTTGATTTTACCCGCGAGGGAAGACTGGGATGTGTCAGGTAAGAGACCGAGCCATACCTTGTCTAGTTTTTGTTTTTAAGGTTTTTTGATGTATATATATATTTTTTGGGTATGTGGAAGAGTTTTAACACATGTTTTGTTTTCAACATGCAGAAAAGGGAGCAGTGCGCCCAACTGATATACCGATACTGGGATTTCGTGGGAGCGTCCTAGTTGCAGTGGATCTGGTAGTACCAGTGATAGGTCTCCGAGAGGTTGAAAGAAACCTCCAAGGCCTTACGATGGGAATTCCTCCTCTGTGGAGGGGAGAAGTGCCTTTACATCTACAGAGGCACACTGTGGGAGTACCAGAGAATATCAATTCTCTACTGAGGTGCATAGTGCGGGCAGTGATGTGTTACTCATAACACAATGTAGTGCAGGGAGATTAGAGTCTCTCTAGTGATCATTTTTGTATGCCTTGTTAGGCAACGTTGTATGGGTTGAAAGACCCAATATTTTGCTCTTCTACATACTTTTTGATGTAATCCAAACATTTCAGTCACGCCATATATATATATATATATATATATATATCT
>JZKD02S1610385.1:90654-101765 GCA_000966675.3 Picea glauca
GAGAGAGAGAATTATTTTCACTAACAAGCACAAATAAGGAATGTCCTCAAACAAATTTTCTTCAATCAAATCCTGATGTGATGCTAAAACTTTTGAGATGCCTTCTAACATGCACAATCAATCACAAAGATGCTTTTTATTGTTTTCATATGAATAATGATTAATTCAACACAATGATCATCTTGCTAATTATCTTTTTGGATGAATGGAAACCAGACCAACACAAGCAAGAATCATACAAACAATATACCCTCTTGTTGTGATCAAAACAAGAAGCGAAAGAAAAGAAACAATCAAAGAGAAATCAAAATTCACACCCAAAAGAAAAGGTTGAAGAACAATGATCTTGACTAAAACCAAATGAAAATATATGTAGACCTTTGATGACCTTCACCAGCATTTTTCGTTCAGTCGACGAGGAGAGAAAGACAATGCATGGGTTTCAAACTCCAAAAGGCAGAAAAACTTCAACAACAATAGTGAAGAAGGCTACAAAATCCAAACAGCAAGATGTTTGTTCTTCAAGAAAAAGACAGATGTCAAAGATGGAAAGAAGAAGGATTGACTCATGAGGTTACCCAACAAAAGAGACGCAGAGGAAAAACCCTAAAAAAACAATTATGGAGGGTTTATTGGCCAAAGGAGGGATGGTGCTCTATTGTCAAGTACAAGGAGCATTATAGTGCTCTGTGTAAGGAACTCAGGGAGCGTTGGAACTATGTTAACATAGGGACAGGGGCGCCAGGTTCAAAAATCTCCCAAAAGTGTCAAAAAATCCAAAAATTGTAATTCAATCTCGACAATTATGTTGGGTGTGATGGGGTAGGGAGCCAATCAGCTCATGAAACCAATCAAAAGAGGAGTGAACCAGGTATGAAATTATCAAGGGGTAAAACAAGGTCTATGAGGAGAAATCAAAGCAAGAAGTTTCGATTTAAGGACTCCCCAGTGGAGTCGCCAGTTTCTGTTGTAGGAAAATCTCCCTGTGGACAGGTAGATTGCCTCAAAGAGATAGACCCTACTCTAAGACAGAAAGTTCTTAACATGGATACTGACTTCCTTTAAAATCCATACAAACTAGTAGATGAGAAGGAAGGAGAACAATAGTACATTTTTATCAATGTTTGTCCCTGCACGCTCCAAATTGAGCTCCGAACTCTCGCTCCCCGCTGAGTCCTGTAGAAAAACAAAGTACGACCACTTCCTACTCTATTGATGTTAGCTTGAAAATAGATCTATCTATCAATGATAGGTTCATGTGAGATCAGACACAAACTATAAAGAAATAGGCCAAGCGTGTCATATTGATGAGAATAACGACAATAGTACTTACAATTGTAGATGTGAATGCGACAACTTCATCAAGTCCCCTTTGTCTAACCCTTGCTCAAAAGATCCACAACCTAGATGATAGCAGTTTCATTGATCACTCTCCTCTGGCTGATTATGTGTTTCCTATGAGATCATAGGTTTCATGCTAGCAATTCTTTCCCATTTCCACCATCATAGAGCTTGCTTATATAGGTTAAGAGGAGCTTAACTTCTTGAGTTATCTTTAGAACAAGTTGAGGAACTCCCTCCTTAGATTAGGGATCTCCTGATGGAACCAAGAATTCGAATGCAACTACCTTCTAAACTTGAAAGATCCTCCCCTTATTCTCCTCAATAGGCCAACTACTGCCTCAGATTAGGCAGCGCTCCCTCAAAAGGGGCATCAAAGCGTTGTAGCACTCCCTAGGAAGCTTGAGGGGAGCGCCAACGCTCCAAAGGTGGATAACACTCCTCCAAAGGGGAACCCAAGAATATAACGCTCCCTGAGGCCTTATAGGGGAGCGCCAGTGCTCCTAAGGCTAATGTAGAGGAGCGCTCACCCCTAGAAGCTTTGTTTAAGAGATCTTCTCAGGTGTTAAGAGTTCATTGACTTCAGTTAATCAATTCCTCTTCTCCAAATCAAGTGTATGAGATGTTTTAAGTGCCTCCTTAGTGTGGTCCTTATGGAAGTATGCTTAAACAATGTTTATGACACTTATGAACAACTTGTGACACTTGCGAAAGTTGTAAGGAAGATGCGACACTTACGACAATTGAGAGGAACATGCGACACTTATCTAGTTGAGTGATTTTGACGTGTAATAGAGGTAGCCAAAAGAACCTCATCTCAGTAGAGGTTGTCAAGAAGTTGGCCCTGGCAACAACACCACACCCACAACCCTACACCATTGGATGGCTCTACCAAGGAAGCAATGTCTGCATTAGACAACAGTGTTGATTGTCATATGGCATCAAGCCCTTCAAAGACAAGGTATTACGTGATGTTTCTCCTCTTGAAGTTTGCAATGTTATTTTGGGCCAACTTTATTTATGGAAACGTCATGTTGTATATTAGTCTAGGCCTTGTAGTGTTATTATTACTTTGAACAGGAAATTGTACAGGATACCTAAGGTAGTCCCACCTAGTGATATTTCCTTGATCTCTGCTAAGTAATTCAGGTAGGTCATGTCTCATACCATCACCCCATCGATTTGACCCACCGTGCACCTCTGCCCAATGGGCTAGTATATCACCGCTCTCTATTAGAGAATGAGAATATCAAGAGATATATCCAAGAACATATTGACAAAGGTCACATCCATCCCATCTCATCACCTTGTGGGAGCCCAATTATGCTAGTATAGAGAAGGATGGAACCTGGCAACTCTGCATTAATTACCAGGCTTTGAATAAAATCAACATAAAAAATCGGTACCTGATTCCCCAAATCGAAGACCTTCTTGATCAACTCACGAGGAAAAAATGATTCAGTAATATTGATCTGAAGTGTGGCTACCACCAGGTCCCGATAGAACAGACAAATGTATGGAAAACCACCTTCAAGTCAAAGGAAGGCCTTTTTGAATGGTTGGTCATGCCCTTTGGTTTGAAAAATGCTCCAGCCACTTTCATGAGGATAATGGATGATATCCTGCAACCATTCACCAATGCTTTTGTAGTGGTGTATCTGGATGACATTCTTATTTACAACAAGACTTGGGCCAAACACTTGCAGCATATTCAACAGGTTCTACACACCCTGTGGCAGCACAAGCTACATTTCAACTTGGAAAAATGCTACTTTGGAATGGATAGGGTCCATTACCTGGGTTACATAATTGATCAGCATGGCATACATGTGGATCCAGCCAAGATCCATGTCATCTGTGACTGTCCATCCCCAACCACACTCACTGAGCTTCGAAGCTTCTTGAGCCTTGCCAATTTCTACTGCAAGTTTATGTTGGGATTCTCCCATATTGGATGGGCCCTCAGCCAAATAACCAGAGGTGGTGGTAAGGAAAAATTTGAGTGGGGTTGGTCCCAACAACAAGAATTCAATGATTTGATGCAACACTTATGCTCAGCCCTAGTACTTTCACTACCAGACCTACAACAACCCTTTGACATTGAGACAGATGCTTCAAACTATGTGATGGGTGTCGTTCTCACTCAACACGGCCACCCCATGGCCTATCCTAGTGAGACACTATCAGATGTTGTTTGTAAGTACCCTACTTATGACAAATAAATTTAATCCATTGTGAAATCCTACCGCTAGTGGAGACATTACATTATTGGTAAGGAGACAGTCATCCACAATAATCATAAGACACTTTAGTTCAAGCATACACAATGAAAATTACAGAATGATCGCCATCAAAAGTGGTCCACATACTTGCAGCAATTCCAAATCAACATCAAGTATAAATTAGGAAGCAACAATCACATCATTGATTTCCTCAGCAGACCGCCAGTCATGACACTCACCATGGTTCTAGACTCCTACGACCATGACACCTTTGGATAGCCCAACACTTTGAGACAGACCCAGACTTCGCCACCACCTACCAAATGTTGGGTGAAAATGTAGTTCTCGATAATTTTCATTTTCAGGATGGGTTGTTGTGTCGTCTGGGCCATATGTATGTTCCATCAAGAAAGAAAGAAAATATGATCTATGAATCCCACTACAGTTGATTGGAAAAACACTTTGGCATCAAAAAGATAGTGGCAATGCTACTGAAACATTTCTATTGATCGAAACTTCGACATGAGGTATGAATATATCAGGTCTTTCATTATCTGTGCTATTGCCAAACCGACCACTAAGAAATAGGGCCTGTACACTCCTCTTTCTACTCCTAACAGGCCATGGGAATCCATCTCAATGGAATACATGTTGGCCATCCCATCCACCAAGCGGGGAAATGACTGTGTTTTTTTGGTTGTTGATCGCTTTTCTAAGATGGTGATTCTGGTTTCCTGCAAGAAGAACATCACAGCAGAGGCCACTGCCAAGGTCTTCTTTGAATGAGTTTGGGTTCATTTTGGAATCCCCCAAACCATTTTCTCAGATCAGGACAGTCGATTTCTCAACACATTTTGGTTGGGCATCTGGTCACTGCTGGAAACCAAGATCACCAAATCCATGGCCTTCCACCCCCAGACAGATGGCTAAACTGAGGTCATAAATAGAATGATTGCGCATATCCTTTGCATGTATAATTCAAAGAACCTTTGTACATGGGATGAGATCCTTCCCTATGTCCAACATATATACAACCAAGCCCTACTTAGCTCAACCGGCCATAACTCCTTTCAGGTGGGGTCGGGATTCCAACCATTGGGTCCCATAGATGTTTCACTTCCCCTTGCTATCACCTCGACCGAATCATATCCTACTCCAACTGAAGTTGAAAAAGCCACCCGATTCATTAAGCAGATCCATCACATCCACCAAGAGGTTTAGGATATCCTACAAAATTCCAATGACAAGTACAATCAATGCCATGATCAACATCGGGTGCCACATAAGTTTCAGGTTGGAGACAAATTTTGGCTACACTTTTAGAAATAACGCCTTAAAGGACCCCATTGGAAGCTTCATGAACTATGTTATAGGCCGTACACCATCACCAAGGCCATGGGGGATAATTAGTTTGAGCTTATCATTCCTCCTTTCCTTGACCTGCACCCAGTTTTCAATGTGGATCTCATTCGCCCTTATTTCCCACCATTATTGGACACCTCAGACATAGCAGAGCAGTTGACACCAACATAGATCAACAATGACTACATACAATAGGAATCCAACAATCATATTGTGGACACACATATCAAGGGCACTCGATAGAAAAGGATCCAGCTTTATCGAGTCGTCAAAGAAGGGAAGCTCCTGCACCAAGGCAAGTGGCTCACCTAGGGACAAATTCAGAAGAAATTTCCTCATCTCATGGGGAACTCAATGCAATGAAGTCCACTGATTCCTAAGGAGGGAGGATTGATCTAGGTGGATATTGATGGCCACCCACCTTTTCCAACTGGCTCAAAATAGTTTTATGACAATTTTGGCAATTTACTATTTTTAGAACTTTTGACTTTCAAGGCCATTTTGAGGACCTAAATGAAGGATTTTAGGGATTGAGCTTCACAATGATGGCCAAAGGCATAATTGATCCCCCAAAATTAATATCCTCATTGATATATTTCCAACAGGCTATCATACACCTAAAACGAAGATCGTATGCAAAAGTTACGACCCTGAGAAGTTGATGTACTAACTTACCCAGACAAGGCCCACATAACTTTTGGTGTTTCATCTCCCAGGATTAGGGTTTTGGATGTGTAGGGTTTTGGGAATTCCTAATTATTGTAAAAATTCCTTCAAAGTCTCATTGTAATCAACTTCTTGTGAATGAGTGCAACCATCACATCTCTTCTCAGAGATAAGCCGCCACCATTCCAGCAAGCTTGTTTCCCCTGCATTTTTACAGTTTCATCTTATTTCCTTATTGAATAGAAAACCAGTTTTACTGTATCTATGTTATTTTGTGTTAAGAATATGTTAATGATATATAGTCATTTTTTTCTACTCATAAAACCCAGATTAGTGGTATCAGAGCGATCTTCTCTTTGTCATCTTAATGCATGTCCCAAACTATGTCGGAGTACAAAGAGTTGGGTCTCGAGATTATTTCTCTTGAGGAAAAAATATCTTGCACACCCAAGTGACCTCTCATGGCAGGAGAAAATAAATATGATGGGACATGAGATCCTTTCAAACTGTTGATTGAGGAATCCCTCATGCAACAAAGGAATGTGATGATGGATAGTTTCGTGCAAATCCTTCAGCGACTACCAACATGTGACTCATCTTCTTCGAGCGGAGGTACCACTCCCTTCAAGGTACAAATAAACTTCGATATTCCTATATTTTAAGGTCATATAGACGTAGATGTTGTAAAAACGTGGTTTAATCTACTAGAAGGGTATTTTTTTGTCCATAACTTTTCTAATAGAAAAAAGATTACTTTTGTGCTCCTCAAAGTCATTCCCCATGTCAAAGATTGGTGGGAAACTTTCTGTGAGAAAAAGGAAACAGAGGAACCCTCATTATTTATAGTCATGACCACCTAGAAATCCTTTATGGATTCTATTAATGAAAAATACTACCCTGTCGGAAGTTATGACGACTTGTATACCAAATGGACCACATTGCGACAAGAAAGAGACCAAGCAGTGCCATATTTCACAAATATATTTCATACCTTGCAAACCAAGATAGGTATCAAAGATTTAGAGTGACGTCTAGTGCTCAAGTATCATGGCACTATTCATAGATACATACAAACCGAAATGGAATTTTCGGACATCTCATCCTTGGGCACAACCTACCGATATGCCATCAAAATCAACTAGAAGATCAAACAAAAGATGCGGCAATTTGGGTCTGGGAACCCCTCACAACAAAAGCCAGGAAAGGGTGGCCCCAAGCCATAGAACAAAGGCTAGTGGAAACATGGAAAATATCAAGAAAACCAGTCCAAGCCACAAGAAAAGAGGGACACTGGAAAGACAAACAAATGTACCAGGAAGTGGTGTGACTTCCATAAGAGCCCTTGGCATAACACTGTTGAATGCCACTCAAAGAAGTCGTTGGTGGGTGAAATGAAAGCCTCTAAATCAGATGCAGTTTTAGAATCTGATCCAGAACTAGAAAGGGGAATAAATATCATTGAGGTGGAACCCAATGCCACTGTTTCTACCACCAAGTTCCATCTCGGTGAACCAGACGAGCCAGAAGAAGTAGAATGCCTCTTCCATTCACAGATGTGGGTAAAAGGAACCCCACTGCACTTCATCAAGGATATCAGTAGCTAGAAGAACCTCATCTCAACATAGGTCATCAAGTGGCTAGCCCTACTGAAAACACTGCACTCACAAACCTACACCATTGGATGGTTCCACCAAGTAACCTATCTCCACGTCAGCCAACAGTGTCGACTATCGTACAACATCAAGCCCTTCAAAGACGAAGTATTGTGTGATGTTGATCCTCTTGAATCTTGCAATGTTCTTTTGGGACAACCTTATTTATGGAAACATCATGTTGTATATGAGTCTAGGCCTCATAGTGTTATTATTACTTTGAACAGAAAATTGTACAAGATACGTGAGACAGTCCCACCTGGTGTTGTTTCCTTGATCTCTACTAAGAAATGTAGGAATTTCATCTCTCAGAAGGGGAAGTTTGTCTTCTTCATGATTCGCTTTCAGAATAAGAGAAATATCATAGCCACATCTAGGGTCTCTATGGCCGAACTCTCCACACAGCAAAAGCAAGTATATAAGGTCATGGAATAATACTCAGATATATTCTCCTCACCTACCGGGGTACCTCTGCACTTCCAAGTCATGCACCCAATCAATTTAACCCCTAAAGAACTGCTTCCCAATGGGCCAGTCTATTTTCACTCTCTATTAGAGAATGAGGAGATCAAGCATCAGATCCAAGAACTATTCCACAAGGGTCACATTCGTCCTAGCTCATCACCTTGCGGGAGCCCAATCAGGCTAGTACAGAAGAAAGATTGAACATCATGACTCTGCATTGATTATCGAGATTTGAATAAAATCATAGTCAAAAATTGCTACCCGATTCCCCGAATCGATGACCTTCTTGATCAAATCATGGCGGACAAATACTTCAGTGATATTGATCTGAAGTCTAACTACCACCAGGTCCCGATAGAAAAGACAGATGTATGGAAAACTATCTTCAAGTCAAAGGAAGGACTTTTTGAATAGTTGGTCATGCCCTTTGGTATGATAAATGCTCCATCCACTTTCATGAGGATGATGGACAATATCTTGTGACCATTCACTAATACTTTTGTAGTGGTGTATATAGATGAAATTCTTATTTACAACAAGACTTGGGCCAAATATTTGCATCATATTCAGTAGGTTTTTCACACCCTGTGGAAACACAAGCTATATGCCAACCTGGAAAAATTCTCCTTCAGCATGGACATGGTCCATTACCTAGGTTACATAATTGATCAACATGGCATACATGTGGATCTAGCCAAGATCCAAGTCATCTGTGACTAGCCAGACCCAACCACACTCACTGATCTTCAGAGCTTCTTGGGCCTTGCCAATTTCTACCGTAGGTTCATGTTGGGATTCTCCCATATTGCATGGGACTTTCGCCAAATAACTAGGGGTGGTGGTAATTTGAAATTTGCATCGGGTCAGTCCCAACAACAAGCATTCTAAAATTTGAAGCAGCGCTTATGCTCAGCCCCAATACTTTCACTATCAGACCTGCAACAACCCTTTGAGATCAAGACATATGCTTCAAACTATGCGATCGACACCGTTCTCACTCAGCTCGACCACCCTATGGCCTATCATAGTGAGACACTATTAGATGTTGTCCATAAGTACCCTACTTATGACAAAGAAATGTACTCCATTGTACAAGCTTGCTTCCAGTGGAGACATTACATTCTTGGGAAGGAGACATTCATCCACACTGATCATAAGCCACTTTAGTTCATATAGACATAAGGAAAAATGCAGAATGATCACCATCAAAATTGGTCCAATTACTTGCAACAATTCCACCTCAACATCAAGTATAAAACAGGAAGCACCAATCACATCATTGATTGCCTCAATAGACCGCCAGTCGTGGCACTCACCATGGTGCTAGACTCCTATGGACATGAGACCTATGGATGGCCCCAACTCTATGAGACAGACCTAGAATTCGCCACCACCTACCAAATGTTGGGTACAAACGTAGTTGTTGATAATTTCCATCTTCAGGATGGGTTGTTGTGTCATCTAGGCCATATCTGTGCTCCATCAAGTGAGTGAGAAAAGATGATATGGGAAGCCCACTAAAGTCGAGTGGAAGGAAACTTTGACATCTAAAAGATAGTGGAGATGCTACAGAAACATTTCTACTAGTTGAAACTTTGAGAGAGGGTCAGCAAGTATATCAAATCCTACACTGCCTGAACTATTGCCAAACCAACCACTAAGAAACAGGGCTTGTACACCCTTCTTCCTACTCATGACAGGCCATGGGAATCCATCTCAATGGACTACATGTCGGGCCTCCCGTCCACCAAGCAGGGAAATGAATGTGATTTTGTGGTTGTTGATCTCTTTTCTAAGATGGTGATTCTGGTTTCCTGCAAGAAGAACATCACAATAAGGGCCACTCCCAAGATCTTCTTTGAATGATTCTGGGTACATTTTGGAATCCCCCAAGCCCTTGTCCCAGATTAGGACAGTCGATTTCTTAGCACATTCTGGTCGAGCCTTTGGTCACTGCTGGACACCAAGTTCGCCAAATCCATGGCCTTCCACCCCCAGATAGATGGCCAATCTGAGGTCATAAATCAAATGATTGTGCATATCCTTCACATGTATAATTCAAATCTACAACCAAGCCCTTCATATCTCAACCGACCACATCCCCTTTCAGGTGGGGTTGGGATTCCAACGATTGGGTCCCATAGATGTTGCACTTCCCCTTGTGGTCACCTCAACTGACTCATATCCTCCTCCAACTAACGCTAACAAAGACACCCAGCTCATTGAGTGGATCCATAACATCCTCCAATAGATTCAAGATATCCTACAAAAGTCCAATGACAAGTACAAGAAGCACCATGATCAACATTTGGTGCCACATAAGTTTTAGGTGGGCGACAAAGTTTCAATGCACTTGAAAAAAAAACTCCTTATAGGACCTCATCAAAAGCTTCACCCACTCCATTATGGGTCATACACCATCACCAAGGCCATGGGGGATAATGATTTTGATCTCAACATTCCTCCTTTCCTTGGCCTACACCCAGTGTTCAACGTGGATCTCCTTCACCCTTATTTCCCCTCATTATTGGACACCTCAAATGTAGTAGAGAAGATGACACCAACATATCTCAAACCCGAGTGAATACAATAGGAATCCAATGGTCTGATTGTGGACACACAGATCAAGGGAACTCAACACCAAAGGATCCATCTTTATCGAGTCATCAAAGCAGGGCAACTCCTGCACCAAGGCAGGTGGCTCACCTGGGGCCAAATTCAGCAGAAATTTCATCATATGATGGGGGAACTCAACACAATGTATAAAATTTATTCATAAGAAGGGAGGATTAATTTAGGTGGATATCAGTGGCCACCCACCTTTTCCAACTGACTCAAAACATTTTTTTGACAATTTTGGCAATTTACTATTTTTAGCAGGTTTAACTTTAGGTGCCATTTTGAGGGCCTAAATGAAGGTTTTTCAGGATCGCACTTGTCATAATAATCGAAGGCATAATTGATTCCCCAAAATGAATTTTTTCAACAATGCCTTTCCAATGGGCTATCATACAGCTAAAACAAAGATCGTATTCAAAAGTTGTGACCCCGGGAAGTTGATGTACTAACTTACCCAGACAAAGCCCACATGACTTACTAACTTACCCAAACAAGGCCCTCATTATTTATAGTCACGACCACCTGGGAATCCTTTAGGGATGCTATTAAGGAATAATACTACCCTGTCAGAAGTTATGATGACTTGTATACCAAATGGACCACACTACGATAAGAAAGATACCAAACAGTGCCAGATTTCACAAATATCTTTCATACCTTACGCACAAAGTTGGGTATCAAAGATTCAGAGAAACATATGGTGCTCAAGTATCATGGCATTCTGCATAGATACATCCAAACATAAATGGAATTTTTGGACATATCATCCTTGGGCGCGGTCTAC
>JZKD02S1610385.1:119694-140315 GCA_000966675.3 Picea glauca
AAATGCTCCATCCACTTTCATGAGGATGATGGACAATATCTTGTGACCATTCACTAATACTTTTGTAGTGGTGTATATAGATGAAATTCTTATTTACAACAAGACTTGGGCCAAATATTTGCATCATATTCAGTAGGTTTTTCACACCCTGTGGAAACACAAGCTATATGCCAACCTGGAAAAATTCTCCTTCAGCATGGACATGGTCCATTACCTAGGTTACATAATTGATCAACATGGCATACATGTGGATCTAGCCAAGATCCAAGTCATCTGTGACTAGCCAGACCCAACCACACTCACTGATCTTCAGAGCTTCTTGGGCCTTGCCAATTTCTACCGTAGGTTCATGTTGGGATTCTCCCATATTGCATGGGACTTTCGCCAAATAACTAGGGGTGGTGGTAATTTGAAATTTGCATCGGGTCAGTCCCAACAACAAGCATTCTAAAATTTGAAGCAGCGCTTATGCTCAGCCCCAATACTTTCACTATCAGACCTGCAACAACCCTTTGAGATCAAGACATATGCTTCAAACTATGCGATCGACACCGTTCTCACTCAGCTCGACCACCCTATGGCCTATCATAGTGAGACACTATTAGATGTTGTCCATAAGTACCCTACTTATGACAAAGAAATGTACTCCATTGTACAAGCTTGCTTCCAGTGGAGACATTACATTCTTGGGAAGGAGACATTCATCCACACTGATCATAAGCCACTTTAGTTCATATAGACATAAGGAAAAATGCAGAATGATCACCATCAAAATTGGTCCAATTACTTGCAACAATTCCACCTCAACATCAAGTATAAAACAGGAAGCACCAATCACATCATTGATTGCCTCAATAGACCGCCAGTCGTGGCACTCACCATGGTGCTAGACTCCTATGGACATGAGACCTATGGATGGCCCCAACTCTATGAGACAGACCTAGAATTCGCCACCACCTACCAAATGTTGGGTACAAACGTAGTTGTTGATAATTTCCATCTTCAGGATGGGTTGTTGTGTCATCTAGGCCATATCTGTGCTCCATCAAGTGAGTGAGAAAAGATGATATGGGAAGCCCACTAAAGTCGAGTGGAAGGAAACTTTGACATCTAAAAGATAGTGGAGATGCTACAGAAACATTTCTACTAGTTGAAACTTTGAGAGAGGGTCAGCAAGTATATCAAATCCTACACTGCCTGAACTATTGCCAAACCAACCACTAAGAAACAGGGCTTGTACACCCTTCTTCCTACTCATGACAGGCCATGGGAATCCATCTCAATGGACTACATGTCGGGCCTCCCGTCCACCAAGCAGGGAAATGAATGTGATTTTGTGGTTGTTGATCTCTTTTCTAAGATGGTGATTCTGGTTTCCTGCAAGAAGAACATCACAATAAGGGCCACTCCCAAGATCTTCTTTGAATGATTCTGGGTACATTTTGGAATCCCCCAAGCCCTTGTCCCAGATTAGGACAGTCGATTTCTTAGCACATTCTGGTCGAGCCTTTGGTCACTGCTGGACACCAAGTTCGCCAAATCCATGGCCTTCCACCCCCAGATAGATGGCCAATCTGAGGTCATAAATCAAATGATTGTGCATATCCTTCACATGTATAATTCAAATCTACAACCAAGCCCTTCATATCTCAACCGACCACATCCCCTTTCAGGTGGGGTTGGGATTCCAACGATTGGGTCCCATAGATGTTGCACTTCCCCTTGTGGTCACCTCAACTGACTCATATCCTCCTCCAACTAACGCTAACAAAGACACCCAGCTCATTGAGTGGATCCATAACATCCTCCAATAGATTCAAGATATCCTACAAAAGTCCAATGACAAGTACAAGAAGCACCATGATCAACATTTGGTGCCACATAAGTTTTAGGTGGGCGACAAAGTTTCAATGCACTTGAAAAAAAAACTCCTTATAGGACCTCATCAAAAGCTTCACCCACTCCATTATGGGTCATACACCATCACCAAGGCCATGGGGGATAATGATTTTGATCTCAACATTCCTCCTTTCCTTGGCCTACACCCAGTGTTCAACGTGGATCTCCTTCACCCTTATTTCCCCTCATTATTGGACACCTCAAATGTAGTAGAGAAGATGACACCAACATATCTCAAACCCGAGTGAATACAATAGGAATCCAATGGTCTGATTGTGGACACACAGATCAAGGGAACTCAACACCAAAGGATCCATCTTTATCGAGTCATCAAAGCAGGGCAACTCCTGCACCAAGGCAGGTGGCTCACCTGGGGCCAAATTCAGCAGAAATTTCATCATATGATGGGGGAACTCAACACAATGTATAAAATTTATTCATAAGAAGGGAGGATTAATTTAGGTGGATATCAGTGGCCACCCACCTTTTCCAACTGACTCAAAACATTTTTTTGACAATTTTGGCAATTTACTATTTTTAGCAGGTTTAACTTTAGGTGCCATTTTGAGGGCCTAAATGAAGGTTTTTCAGGATCGCACTTGTCATAATAATCGAAGGCATAATTGATTCCCCAAAATGAATTTTTTCAACAATGCCTTTCCAATGGGCTATCATACAGCTAAAACAAAGATCGTATTCAAAAGTTGTGACCCCGGGAAGTTGATGTACTAACTTACCCAGACAAAGCCCACATGACTTACTAACTTACCCAAACAAGGCCCTCATTATTTATAGTCACGACCACCTGGGAATCCTTTAGGGATGCTATTAAGGAATAATACTACCCTGTCAGAAGTTATGATGACTTGTATACCAAATGGACCACACTACGATAAGAAAGATACCAAACAGTGCCAGATTTCACAAATATCTTTCATACCTTACGCACAAAGTTGGGTATCAAAGATTCAGAGAAACATATGGTGCTCAAGTATCATGGCATTCTGCATAGATACATCCAAACATAAATGGAATTTTTGGACATATCATCCTTGGGCGCGGTCTACCGATATGTTGTCAAAATCGAGCAGAAGCTTAAAGAAAAGGCGCGACAATTTGGGCCTAGGAACCCCTCACAACAAAATCTAGGAAAGGGTAGTCCCAACCTAGAGAAAAAAGGACAGAGAAAATATGAATAGTATCAATATAGCCATTTCAGGTGATAATAAAAGCAGGACAGTGGAAAGACAAATAAAGATACCAAGAAGTGGTGTGGCTTTAATAAGATCCCTTGGCATAACACTGTTGACTACCGCTCAAAGCAGTCATTAGTGACTGAAGTGAAAGCCTATGAATCAGATGTGGGTTCAGTATCTGAGCCAGAACTAGAAAGGGGAAGATGGATCATTGACACGGAACCTAGTGCCACCATTGCTACCACCAAGCTCCATCCTGGTGAACCAGATGAGACAGAAGAAGGAGAATGCCTCTTCCATTCACAAATGTGGGTAAAAGGCACCCTGTTGCACTTCATCGTGGATAGAGTTAGCCAGAAGAACCTCATCTCAGCATAGGTCCTCAAGCAACTGGCCCTACTAACAAAACTACACCCACAACCCTACACCATTAGATGTATCTGCCAAGGAAGAGATCTCTATGTTAGCCAATAGTGTCGACTGTCATACGGCATCAAGCCCTTCAAAGATGTGGTATTGTACAATGTTTCTCCTCTCTAAATTTGCGATGTTCTTTTGGGCCAACCTTATTTATGGAAACCTCATGTTGTATATGAGTCTAGGCCTCAAAGTGTTATTATTACTTTGAGCAGGAAATTGTATAGGATACCCGAGGCAGTCCCACCTAGTGCTATTTCCTTGATCTCTACTCAGAAAGGAAGGAAGGTCATCTCCCAGATGGGGAAGTTTTTCTTCTTCATGATTCACTCTCAGAATAACCTAAATATCATAGCCACATCCATGGTCTCTGTGACCGACCTCTCAACATAGCATAATAAAGTAGATAAGGTCATGGAAGAATACTCATATATCTTCTCCTCGCCTATTGGGGTACCTCTGCAATGCTAGGTCAAGTGTTCGTTGTGGAGCCTGATTATCTTCTTGATTCAGAGGTCCTTGCTTTCAACCATGTTTATACCCCATGAAGACTTTACACCCCAGAATTATGTACAATCTTCCATTCAGGGGAGTGTAGAGGGGGGGTACCCCCTCTATGGGGTCCAGGGGGTTCGAGGGCGAAGCCCCCGAAGGAAAAATTGACTTGTAAATGTATATTGTAATTTCATTGTAAATATGGACCGTTCATTATAAGGTCACAAATCTAATGGTAGAAATTATGTTAGAGTTTTTTTCCCTAGAAGGAAACCCTCTATTATGAGGAAAATTTATTGCATCTATGCATTATGGCGAGTATTGTACTCTGAGAGAGGAGACTAGGAGAAAAAGAAGAGGAAGTTACAATGAGTTTTGTTGTAGATTGTATCCCTTCATCTATTGGATAATAATAAAAGAATGACCTAGAAATTTCTCTGGTGGACATAGCCCACAGTGGGTGAACCACATAAATCTGTGTCTCTATTGTATTGTGTATCTTCTGTGTTTTTTTCTGCATTTGTTTTATTTTATTTCTTTGTGGTTCTATTTTTCTAACATCAAGCACCCCATCGATATGACCCCAGACACACTGCTTCCCAATGGGGTAGTATATCGCCGTTCTCTGTTAGAGAATGAGGAAATCAAGCGCCAGATCCAAGAATTTCTCTACAAGGGTCACTTTCATCCAAGCTCATCACCTTGTGGGAGACCAATTGTATTGGTATAGAAGAAAGCTAGAATCTGGTGACTCTGAATTGATTACCGGGATCTTAATAAAATCACAGTAAAAAAATGGTACCCAATTCACCGAATCGACGACCTCCTTGATCAACTCATGGGGGACAAATACTTCAGTAAGATTAATCTAAAGTCTGGATACCACCAAGTCCTGCTAGAACAAACAAATGTATGGAAAACCACCTTCAAGTAAAAGCAAGGCCTTTTTGAATGGTTAATCATGCCCTTTGGTTTGACAAATTCTCCAGCCACTTTCATGAGGATGATGGATGATATCCTGTGATCATTCACTAATAATTTTGTAGTGGTGTATCTGGATGAAATTATTATTTACAACAAGACTTGGGTCGAACACTTCCATCACATTCAATAGGTTTTGCACACCCTGCAGTAGCACAAGCTATATGCCAACCTGGAAAATTTCTACTTCATCATGGACAAGTTCCATTACCTGGGATACATAATTGATCAACATGGAGTACATGTGGATCCTTCCAATATCCAATTCATCCATGACTGGCCAGCCCCAACCACACTCACTGAGCTTCAGATCTTCTTGGGCATTGCCAATTTCTACCGCATGTTCGTGTTGGGATTCTCCCATATTGCATGGGCCCTCATCCAGATAACCAGGGGTGGTGGTAAGGAGAAATTTGCATGGGGTCGGTCCCAAGAACAAGAGTTCGACAATTTCAAGAAGCGCTTGTGCTCATCCCTAGTACTTTCACTACCAGACCTGCAACAACCCTTTGAGATTGAGACAGATGCTTTAGACTATGCAGTGCATGTCGTTCTCACTTAGCACGGCCACCCTGTGGCCTATCATAGTAAGACACTATCAGATGTTGTTCATAAGTACCCTACTTATGACAAATAAATGTACTCCATTGTGAAAGCCTTCCACCAGTGGACACATTACATTCTTTGGAAGGAGAAATTCATCCACACTAATCATAAGCCACTGCAGTTCATGCAAACACAAGGAAAATTGTAGAGTGATCGCCATCAAAACTTTTCCACATGCTTGCCAAAATTCCACCTCAACATCAAGTATAAAACAAGAAGAACCAATTGCATCATTGATTTCCTTAGCAAACCGCCAATCGTAGCACTCACCATGGTGCTAGACTCCTGCGGCCATGAGACCTCTAGATGGAACCAACTCTATGAAATAGACCTGGACTTTGCCACCATCTACCAAATGTTGGGTGCAAATGCAATTGTCAATAATTTCCATCTTTAGGATGGGTTGTTGTGTCGTCTAGGCCATATCTGTGTTCCATCAAGTGAGTGAGCGAAGATGATTTGGGAAGCCCACTACAGTTGAGTGGAAGGACACTTCATCATTGAAAAGACAGTGGCGATGCTACATAAAGGTTTCTACTGGCCAAAACTTCGACAGGAGGTCAAAAATTATATCAAGTCCTACACCGCCTACGTTATTGCCAAACCAATCACTATGAAACATGGCCTGTACACCCCTCTTCCTACTCCTGACAGACCATGGGAATCCATCTCAATGGACTACATATTGGGCCTCCAATCCATCAAGCGGGAAAATGACTGTGTTTTTTTGGTTGTTGATCGCTTTTCTAATATGGCTATTTTGGTTTCCTGTAAGAAGAACATCACAGCAGAGGCCACTGCCAAGCTCTTCTTTGAATGAGTTTGGGTGAATTTTGGAATCCCCCAAACCATTGTCTCATATTACGATAGTTTATTTCTTAGCACATTTTGGTCGAGCCTCTAGTCACTACTAGACACCAAGCTCACCAAATGCACGACCTTCCACCCCCTGACAAATGGCCAAACTGAGGTTGTAAATCAAATTATTGTGCATATCCTTCACATGTATAATTCAAAGAACCCTTGCACATGGGATGAGAGCCTTCCCTATGTCCAACATAGCTACAACTGAGCCCTGCATAGCTCAACCGACCACATCCTCTTTCAAGTGTGTTTGGAATTCCAACCCTTGGGTCCCATAAATGTTGCACTTCCCCTTACGGTCACCTAGAACAACCCATCTCCTGCTCCATATGAATATGAAAAAGCCACCTGGTTCATTGAGTGGATCCACAACATCATCCAATAGGTTTAGGATATCCTATAAAATTCCAATGACAAGTATAAGCAGTGCCATGATCAACATTGGGTGCCACATAAGTTTTAGGTGGGTGACAAAGTTTGGTTGCACTTGCAGAAAGAATGCCTTACAGGACCCCATCGAAAGCTTCACCGACTCCATTATGTTCCATACACCATCACCAAGGTCGTGGGGGATAATGATTTTGATCTCAACATTCCTCATTTCCTTGGCCTACACCCAATGTTAAACATGGATCTCCTTCACCCTTATTTCCCACCATTATTGGACACCTCAAGCATAGCAGAGAAGCTGACACCAACAGAGCTCAACCTCAACTACATACAACAAGAATCCAATGATCATACTGTGGACACACATATAAAGGACACTCTATAGCAAAGGATCCATCTTTATCGATTCATCAAAGAAGGGCATCTCCTGCACCAAGGCAAGTGGCTCACCCGGGGCCAAATTTAGTAGAAATTTCCTCATCTGATGGGGGAACTCAATTAAATGGAGGCCATTGCTTCATAAGTATGGAGTATTGATATAGGCAGATATCGGTGGTCACCCACCTTTTCCAATTGGCTCAAAATAGTTTTTTGACAATTTTGGCAATTTACTATTTTCAGCAATTTTAACTTCCGGAGCCATTTTGAGGGCCTAAATGAAGGTTTTTTCTGTATCGAGCTTCTCAATTATTGTCAAAGTCATGATTGAACCCCCAAAATGAATATCCTYAATGATACCTTTCCAATGGGMTACCWTTCACCTAAAACGGAGATCTTATGCAAAMGTTTTGACCCSGGGAAGTTGATGTACTAACTTACCCAAATGGGGCCCACATGAGTTTTGGTGCTTCATCTCCTAGGGTTAGGYTTTTGGATGTCTAGGGTTATAGGAATTCCTTATTATTGTAAAAATGCCTTCAGTTCCTCATTKTAATCATGTTCTTGTGAATGAGCAYAGCCGTCACATCTCTTCTCAGAGATAAGCYRCCRCCATTCCAGGAAACTTGTTTCCGCTGCATTTTTACAATTTCATCTTATTTCCTTATTGAATAGAAAACCAGTTTTACTGTATCTATTTTATTTTGTGTTAAGSACCTGTTAATAATCTGTAGTCATTTTATTCTTCTCATAAAATCCATATCAAYGGTATCATAGAGGTCTTCTCCTTGTCRTCTTAATGCATGTCCCCAGCGAGGTCGRAGTACACAGAGTTMGGTCTCAAGATTGTTTCTCTTGAGGAAAAAAGATCTYGTACACCCAAGMGACCTCTCATGGAAGGAGAAAATAAATATGATGGTAMARGAGATCCTTTCAAACTGATGATTKAGGAATCCCTCAYGCAACAAAGGAACGATATGATGGATGGTTTCATACAAATCCTTYAGCGACTACCAACAGGCGATGCATCTTCTTCGAGTGGAGGTGCCACCCCCTTCAAGGTACAAAAAAACTTYGATATTCCTATATTTGAAGGTCAGATAGATGCATATGTTGTATACAAGTGGTTGAATCTACTAGAAGGGTATTTTTGTGTCCATAATTTTTCAAATAGAGAAAATATTACATTTGTGCTCCTCAAATCCATTCCCCATGTCAAATATTGGTGGGAAACTTTCTGTGAGCAAAAGGAAATAGAGGAACCCTCATTATTTATAGTCACGATTGCCTGGGAATCCTTCAGGGATGCTATTAATGAAAAATACTACCCTATCATTAGTTATGATGACTTGTATACCAAATGGACCACACTACGGTAAGAAAGAGACCAAGCAGTGCCATATTTCACAAATACCTTTCATACCTTGCGCACCAAGCTAGGATTCAAATATTTAGAGAAACATATGGTGCTCAAGTATCATGGTTCTCTGCATAGATATATCCAGAATTAAATGGAATTTTTGGACATCTCATCCTTAGGCGTGGTCTACCGATATGCCGTCAAAATCGTGCAGAAGCTCAAACAAAAGACACGACAATTTGAGCCTGGGAACCCCTCACAACAAAAGCCAGGAAAGGGTGTCCCCAACCCAAAGAATAAAGAATAGAGAAAATATGGACAATATCAGAAAAACTAGTCCAAGCTGCAAGAAAATAAGGACATCAGAAAGACAAAGAAAGATACCGAGAAGTGGTGCGACTTCCATAACATCCCTTGGAATAACACTTCTCATTTCTGCTCAAATCAGTCATTGGTTGACAAAGTGAAATCCATTGAATCATATGCGGGTTCAAAATATGATCCAAAACCAAAAAGGGGAATATGGATCATTGACGTGGAACCCAATGCCACCGTTGCTACCACCAAGCTCCAGCCTTGTGAACCACATGAGCCAAAAGAAGGAGAACACCACTTCCATTCACAGATGTGGGTAAGAGGCACCCTACCTCACTTTATCGTGGATAGCAATAGCCATAAGAACTTCATATCAATAGAGGTCATCATGTGGTTGGCCCTGCCAACAACACCGAACCTACAACCCTACACCATTGGATGTCTCCGCCAAGGAAGTGATCTTCGCATCAGCCAAAAGTGTTGAGTGTCGTATGACATCAAGCCCTTCAAATATGAGGTATCATGTGATGCTTCTCCTCTCAAATTTTGTGATGTTATTTTGGTCCAACCTTATTTATGGAAAAATTATGTTATATATGAGTCTAGGCCTCATAGTGTTATTATTACTTTGAACAGGAAATTGTACAGGATACCCGAGGTAGTCCCACCTAGTGAGATTTCCTTGATCTCTGCTAAGAAATGCAGGAAGGTCATCTCTTAGATGAGGAAGTTTTTCTTCTTCATGATTCTCTCTTAGAATAAGAAAAATATCATAGCCACATCCAAGGTCTCTGCGACTGGCCTCTCCACATAGTAGAAGCAAGTAGATAAGGTTGTGGAAGAATACTTTGATATCTTCTCCTCACCTACCAAGGTACCTCTGCACTGCCAGGTCAAGCACCTCATCGATCTGACCCCCGAAGAACCATTGCCCAATGGGATAGTCTATCGTTGCTCTCTATTGGAGAATGAGTAGATCAAGTGACAGATCCAAGAACTACTCCACAATGGGGCACATCCATCCCATCGCATCACCTTGCGAGAGCCCAATCATGCTGGTACAAATGAAATATGGAACCTAGGGACTCTGCATTGATTACTAGCCTCTGAATAAAATCATAGTAAAAAACCGGTACTCAATTCCCTAAGTCGACGACCTCCTTGATCAACTCACGGGGGCCAAATAATTCAGTAATATTGATCTAAAGTCTGTCTACCACCAAGTCCCAATAGAATAGACAAATGTATGGAAAACCGACTTCAAGTCAAAGGAAGGCCTTTTTGAATGGTTGGTCATGCCCTTTGGTTTGACAAATTATCCAACCACTTAAATAAGGATGATGGATGATATCCTGCAACCATTCACCAACACTTTTTTAGTGGTGTATATGGATGAAATTCTTATTTACAACAAGACTTGGGCCAAACACTTGCATCATATTCAATAGGTTCTGCACACCCTGCGATAACATAAGCTATATGCCAACTTGGAGAAATGCTCCTTCGGCATGGACAAGGTCCATTACCTAGGCTACATAATTGATCGGCATGGCATACATGTGGATCCAACCAAGATCCAAGTCATCCGTGACTTCCTAGCCCCAACTACACTCACTGAGCTTTGAAGATTCTTGGTCCTTACCAATTTCTACCGGAGGCTCATGTTGGGATTCTCCCATATTGTATGGGCCCTCGGCCAAATAAATAGGGGTAGTGGTAAGGATAAATTGGCGTGGGGTCAGTCCCAACAACAAGCATTTGATGATTTGAAGAAATGTTTATGCTTAGCCCCAATACATTCAATACCAGACCTACAACAACCTTTTGTGATCAAGACAGATACTTCAGACTATGCAGTGGGCATCGTTCTCACTTAGCATGACCACCCTATGGCCTATCATAGTGAGACACTATCATATGTTGTATGTAAGTACCCTACTTATGAAAAAGAAATGTACTCCAATGTGAAAGCCTACCGCCAATGGAGACATTACATTCTTGGGAAGGAGACAGTCATCCACACTAATCATAAGACACTACAATTCATGCAGACATAAGGAAAATTGCAGAATGATCTCCATCAAAAGTGGTCCACATACTTGCAGCAATTCCACCTCAACATCAAGTATAAAACATGAATCACCAATCATGTCGTTGATTGCCTCAGCAGACCGCCAGTCATGAAACTCACCACTATGCTAGACTCTTGCTGCCATGAGACCTATGGATGGCCCCAACTCTATGAGATTGACCCAGAATTTTCCACCACCAACCAAATGTTGGGTAAAAATATAGTTGTTGATAATTTCCATTTTCAGGATGGGTTGTTGTGTCGTCTGGGCCATATTTTTGTTTCATCAAGCAAGTGAGTGAAGATGATTTGGGAATCTAACTACAGTTGAGTGGCAGGACACTTTGGCATTGAAAGGAAAATGGCAATGCTATAGAAACATTTCTACCAATTGAATATTTGCCAGGAGGTCAACAAGTGTATCAGGTCCTACACTGCCTGCACTATTGCCAAGCCAACCAGTAAGAAACAGGGCTTGTATACCCCTCTTCCTACTCCTGACAGGACATGGGAATCCATATCAATGGACTACATGTCGGGCCTCTCGTCCAACAAGCAAGGAAATGACTGTGTTTTTTTGGTTGTTGATCGCTTTTCTAAGATGATGATTATAGTTTCCTACAAGAAGAACATCATAGTATAGGCCACTACCAAGCTCTTCCTTGAACGAGTCTGGGTACATTTTGGAATCCCCCAAACCATTGTCTCCGATCAGGATAGTTGATTTCTCAACACATTCTAGTCGAGCCTCTATTCACTGTTGGACACCAAACTCACCAAATCCACATCCTTCCACTCCTAGACAGATGGCCAAACTGAGATCGTAAATTGAATTATTGTGCATATCCTTCACATGTATAATTCAAATCACCCTCGCAGATGGGATGAGAGCCTTAACTATTTCCAACATAGCTACAACCGATCCCTGCATATCTCAATCAGCCACAGCCCCTTTTAAGTGGGGTTGGGATTCCAACCATTGGGTCCCATAGATGTTTCACTTCCCCTTGTGGTCACCTTGACCGACTCCTCTTCTGCTTCAACTGAAGCTAAAAAAGACACCTAGTTCATTGAGTGGATCTAACACATCCGCCAACAGGTTTAGGATATCCTACAGAAGTCCAATGAAAAGTACAAGAAGAACCATGATAAACATCGGGTGCACCATGATCACCAAGTCCATGGGGGATAATTCTTTTGAGCTCAACATTCCTCCTTTCCTTGGCTTGCACCTAGTGTTCAACGTGGATATCCTTCGCCCTTATTTCCCACCATTATTGGACACCTCAGATGTAGCAGAGAAACTGAAACCAACAGAGCTCAACCCCGACTGCATACAAATGGAATCCAATGGTCAAATTGTGGACACACATATCAAGGGCACTTGACCTTAAAGGATCCATATTTATCGAGTCGTCAAAGCAGGGAAGCTCTTACACAAACGAAAATGGCTCACTCGGGGCCAAATTCAACAGAAATGTCCTCATCTAATGGGGGAAATCAACGCAATGGATACCATTTATTCCTAAGGAGGGAGGACTGATCTAGGTGGATATCAGTGGCCACCCAACTTTTCCAACTGGCTCAAAACATTTTTCTAACAATTTTGGCAATTTACTATTTTGATAGTAAATTATCAAAATGAAGGTTTTTCTAGATCGATATTCTCAATGCTATTCAATGATGTAATTGATCCCCCAAAATCAATCTCCTTGATGATACCTTTCCAACGGTCTATCATACACCTAAAACAAATATCGTATGCAAAAGTTACGACCCCGGGAAGTTGATGTACTAACTTACCCAGATGGTGCCCACATGACTTTTGGCACTTCATCTCCTAGGGTTAGGTTTTTGGATGTCTAGGGTTTTGGGAAAGCATGATTATTGTAAAAAATCCTTCAAAGCCTCATTTTAATCATGTTCTTTCAAATGATCCCAACTGTCACATATCTTCTCAAAGATAAGCTGCCACCATTCCAGCAAGCTTGTTTCCGCTGCATTTTTAGAGTTTCAGCTTATTTCCTTATTGAATAGAAAACTAGTTTTATTGTATCTCTGTTATTTTTTGTTAAGAACCTATTAATAATATGTAGTCAATTTGTTCTTCTCATAAAATATATATCAATGGTATCAAAGCGGTCTGCTCCTTGTCGTCTTAATGCATGTCCCCAACAATGTCGGAGTACAAAGAGTTGTGTCTCAAGCTTGTTTCTCTTGAGGAAAAAATCTATTGCATGCCCAAGAGACCTCTCATGGAAGGAGAAAAGAAAGATGATTGGACATTATATCCTTTCAAACTGTTAATTGAGGAAGCTCTCATGCAACAAAGGAACGAGATGATGAATAGTTTCGCGCAAATCCCACGGCGGCTAGCAATAGGCGACACATCTTCTTCGAGCAGAGGTGCCACCCCCTTCAAGGTGCAAATAAACTTTGATATTCATATATTTGAAGGTCATATAGATGAATATGTTGTAGACAAGTGGTTGAATCTACTAGAAGGGTATTTTTTTTCCATAACTTTTCGAATAGAGAAAAGATTACTTTTGCACTCCTCAAAGTCGTTCCCCGTGTCAAAGATTGGTGGGAAACTTTCTGTGAGAAAAAGGAAACAGAGGAACCCTCATTATTTACAGTCATGACCACTTGGGAATCCTTTAGGGATGCTATTAAGGAACAATACTACCCTATCTAAATTTATAATGACTTGTATACCAAATGGACCACTCTGCGGCAAGAAAGAGACCAAGCAATGCCATATTTCACAAATATCTTTCATACCTTGCGCACCAAGATGGGTATCAAAGATTCAGAGAGACATCTTGTGCTCAAGTATTGCGGTGCTTTGTGTAGATACATCCAGACCGAAATGGAATTTTTTGACATCTCATCCTTGGGTGCATTCTACCGATATGCCATCAAAATCGAGTAGAATCTCAAACAAAAGACGTGACAATTTGGGCCTGGGAACCCCACACAAAAAAATACAAGAAAGGGTGGTCCCAATCTAGATAACGAAGGAAAGAGAAAATATGAACAATATGAAGACAACCAGTCCAAGCCACAAGAAAATAAGAACACTAAAAATACAAAGAAAGATACTGGCAAGTGGTGCAAATTCCATAAGAACCCTTGGCATAACACTGCTCACTGCCACTCAAAGAAGTCGTTGGTGGATAAAGTGAAAGCCTCTGAATTAGATGTGGATTTAGACTCTAATACAAAATGCGGAACACAGTGCCACTGTTGTTACCACCAAGCTCCATCTTGGTGAACTAGACAATCCAAAATAAGGAGAATGCCTCTTCCATTCATAGATGTGGGTAAAAGGCACCCCGTTGCACTTCATCATGGATAGCGATATCCAGAATAACCTCAACTCACCAGAGGTCATCAAGCAGTTGCCCCTACTGACAAAAACACACCTACAACCCTACACCATTAGATGGCTCCACCAAGGAAGAGATCTCTGCATCAACCAACAGTATCGACTGTCGTACGACATCAAGCCCTTCAAAGATGAGGTATTGTTTGATGTTTCTCTTCTCGAAGTTTGTGATGTTCTTTTGGGCCAACCTTATTTATGGAAACATCATGTTGTATATGAGTCTAGGCCTTGTAGTGTTATTATTACTTTGCACAGGAAACTGTACACGATACCCGAAGCAGTCCCACCTAGTGTTATTTCCTTGATCTCTGCTAAGCAATGCAGGAAGGTCATCTCTCAGATGGGGAAGTTTTTCTTCATCGTGATTCTCTCTCAGAATAAATTAAAGATCACATCCACATCTAGGGTCTCTGTGGCTAACCTCTCCACATAGAAAAATAAAGTAGATAAGGTCATGGAAGAATACTCAGATATCTTCTCCTCACCTACTGGGGTACCTTTTTACTGTCAAGTCAAGCACCCCCTCGATCTTACCACGGGCACACCATTGTCCAATGGGCCAGTCTATCACCACTCTCTGTTATAGAATGAGGAGATAAAATGAAAGATCCAAGAACTACTCCACAAAGGGAACATATGTCCCATCTCATCACCTTGTGGGAGCCTAATCGTGCTAGTATAGAAGAAATATGGAACCTGGTGACTTTGCATTGATTACTGGGCTTTGAATAAAATCACATTCAAAAAATGGTACCCGATTCCCTGAATTGATGACCTCCTTGATCAACTCATGGGGGCGAAATACTTCAGTAATATTGATATGAAGTCTAGCTTCCACCAAGTCCCAATAGAACAGATAGATGTATGGAAAATCACCTTCAAGTCAAAGGAAATCCTTTTTGAATGGTTCTTCATGCCCTTTGGTTTGAAAAATTCTCCAGCCACTTTCATGAGAATGATGGAAGATATCGTGTGACCATTCACCAATACTTTTGTAGTGGTGTATCTGGATGACATTCTTATTTACAACAAGACTTGGGCCGAACACTTGTAGCATATTCAGTAGGTTTTGCACACCATGTGATAGCACAAGATATATGCCAACTTGGAAAAATTCTCCTTTGGCATGGACAGGGCCCATTACCTGGGATACATAATTGATTAGCATGGCGTACATGTGGATCCAACCAAGATCCAAGTCATTCATGACTGGCCAGCCACAACCACACTCAGTGAGATTCGTAGCTTCTTGGGACTTAACAATTTCTACAATAGGCTTGTGTTGAGATTCTCCCAAATTGAATGGGACCTCAGCCAAATAAATAGGGGTGGTGGTAAGGAAAAATTTGTGTTGGGTCGGTCACAATAACCAGTGTTTGATGATTTTAAGTAGCGCTTGTGCCCAACCCTAGTACTTTCACTACCAGACCTACAACAACCCTTTGAGATTGAGATAAATTCTTCAGACTATGCGATGGGTGTATTCTCACTCATCACGGCCATACCATGGCCTATCATAGTGAGACACTATCATATGTTGTCCCTAAGTACCCTACTTATGACAAAGAAATGTACTCCATTGTGCAAGCCTTCCACCAGTGGAGACATTAAATTCTTGGGAAGGATGCAGTCATCCACACTGATCATAAGCCACTGAATTTCATCCAGACATGAGGAAAATTGTAGAATGATCACCATCAAAAGTGGTCCACATACTTGCAGGAATTCCACCTCAACATCAAGCATAAAAATAGGAAGCACCAATCCTATTGTTGATTTCCTCAACAAACTGCTAGTAGTGGCACTCACCACGATGCTAGACTCATGTGGCCATGAGACCTCTGGATGGCCCCAACTCTATGAGATAGACCTAGACTTCTCCACCACCTACCAAATGTTGGGTGCAAATGCAGTTGTCAATAATTTTCATCTTCAGGATGGGTTGTTGTGTCATCTGGTACATATTTGTGTTCCATCGAGCGAGCGATAGCTGATTCAGGAATCCCTCTATAGTCGAGTGGCAGGACACTTTAGTGTCGAAAAGATAATGACAATGCTATAGAAACATTTCTATTGGATGAAACTTCAACAGGAGGTCAACAAGTATATCAGGTCCTGCACTGCGTGCAATATTGCCAAACCAACCACTAAGAAGCATGGCCTATACACCCCTCTTCCTACTTCTGATAGGCCATGGGAATCCATCTCAATGGACTACATGTCAGGCCTCCCATCCATCAAGCAGGGAAATGACTGTGTTTTTGTGGGTGTTGATCTCTTTTCTAATATGGTGATTTTGGTTGCCTGCAAGAAAAACATCACAGTAGAGGCCACTACCAAGCTATTTTTTAATGAGTCTGAGTACATTTTGGAATCCCCCAAACCATTGTCTCATATCAGGACAGTCGATTTCTCATCACATTCTGGTCGAGCCTCTGGTCACTACTAGACACCAAGCTCACCAAATCCATGACCTTCCACCCTTAGATAGATGACTAAACTGAGGTCATAAATTGAATGATTGGACATATCATTTGCATGTATAATTCAAAACACCCTCGCACATGGGATGAGAGCCTTCCCTATGTCCAACATAGCTACAACTGAGCCCTTTATAGATCAACCAGACACAACCCCTTTCAGGTGGGGTTGGGATTCCAACCATTGGGTCCCATATATTTTTGACTTCCCCTTGCAGTCACCTTGACTGACTAATATTCTACTCTAACTAAAGCTGACAAAGCCACCCGGTTCATTGTTTGGATCCAAAACATCCACCAATAGGTTCAGGATACCCTATATAAGTCCAATGACAATTACAAGCAGTGATATAATCAACATCAGGTGCCACATAAGTTTCAGGTGGGCGACAAAGTTTGTGCTACACTTGTATAAAGAACACCTTATAGAACCCCATGGAAATATTCACCCACTCCGTTATGGGTCATACACCATCACCAACGCCATGGGTGATAATGATTTTGAGCTCAACATTCCTCCTTTCCTTGGCCTACACCCAGTGTTCAACGTGGATCTCCTTCACCCTTATTTCCCAAGGGGCACATCTATCCCAACTCATCACCTTGCAGGAGCCCAATAGTGTTGGTACAGAAGAAGGATGGAACCTGGTGACTCTGCATTGATTACTGGGCTTTGAATAAAATCACAGTAAAAAACTGGTACCTGATTCCCTAAATTGACAACCTCCTTGATCAACTCACAGGGGCCAAATACTTCAGTAAGATTGATCTGAAGTCTGGCTACCACCAGGTCTAAATAAAACAAACAGATGTATGGAAAACTGCCTTCAAGTCAAAGGAAGGCCTTTTTGAATGGTTGGTCATGCCCTTTGGTTTGAAAAATTCTCTAGCAAATTTCATGAGGATGATGGATGATATCCTATGACCATTCACCAATACTTTTGTAGTGGTGTATCTGGATGACATTCTTATTTACAACAAGACTTGGCCCAAACACTTGCAGCATATTCAACAGGTTTTGCACACCCTGTGACATCACAAGCTATATGCCAACTTGGAAAAATTCTCCTTCGACATGGACAATGTCCATTACCTGGGATACATAATTTATCAGCATGGAATACATGTGGATCCATCCAAAATCCAAGTCATCCATGGTTGGCTAGCCCCAACCACACTCATTGAGCTTCGGAGCTTCTTGGGCCCTTCCAATTTCTACCGTAGGTTCGTGTTGGAATTCTCCCATATTGCATGGGCCCTTAGCCAAATAACCAGGGGTGGTGGTAAGGATAAATTTGTGTGGGACCGATCCCAACAACAAGTGTTTGACGATTTAAAGGAGAAATTGTTCTCAACCCCAGTAATTCCACTACCAGACCTGCACCAACCCTTTAATATTGAGACAAATTCTTCAGACTATGTGGTGGGTGTCATTCTCACTCAACACGATCACCCTGTGGCCTATCATAGTGATACACTATCATATGTTGTTTGTAAGTACCCTACTTATGACAAAGAAATGCACTCCATTTTGCAAGCCTACCGCTAGTGGAGACATTACATTCTTGGGAAGGAGACAGTCATCCACACTGATCATAAGCCACTACAGTTCATGCAGACATAAAGAAAATTGTAGAATGATCTCCATCAAAAGTGGACCACATGCTTGCAGTAATTCCACCTCAACATCAAGTATAAAACAAGAATCACCAATTGTGTCATTGATTTCCTTAGTAGACCACCAGTTGTAGCACTCACCACGGTTCTAGACTCCTGCGGCCATGAGACCTCTGGATGACCCCAACTCTATGAGACAGACTCGGACTTCACCACCACCTACCAATTGTTGGGTGCAAACACAGTTGTCAATAATTTCCATCTTCAGGATGGGTTGTTGTGTCATCTAGGACATATATGTTTTCCATCAAGCGAGCAAGAGAATATTATCTAGGAATCCCACTACAGTCGAGTGGCAGGACACTTCGACATCAAAAAGGCAGTGGTGATGCTACAGAAACATTTCTACTGGTTGAAACTTCGACAAGAGTTCATCAAGTATATCAGGTCTTGCACTGCCTGTGCTATTTCCAAACTAACCACTAAGAAATATCACCTATACACCCCTCTTCCTACTCCTGACAGGCCATGGGAATCCATCTCAATGGACTACATGTCGAGCCTCCCATCCACCAAGTGGGGAAATGACTGTGTTTTTTTGGTTGTTGATCACTTTTCTAAGATGGTGATTCTGGTTGCCTGCAAGAAGAACATCACAACAAAGGTCACTACCAATCTCTTATTTGAACGAGTCTGGATACATTTTGGAATCCCCCAAACCATTGTCTAAGATCGGGACAATTGATTTCTTATCACATTCTAGTCGAGCCTCTGGTCACTATTGGACACCAAGCTCACCAAATCTACAACCTTCCACCCCTAGACAGATGGTCGAACCAAGGCCATCAATCAAATTATTGTGCATATCCTTCACATGTATAATTAAAATCACCCTCGCACATGGTATGAGATCCTTCCCTATGTCCAACATAGCTACAACCGATCCCTTCATAGCTCAACCAAACACAACCCCTTTCAGGTGGGGTTGGGATTCCAACCATTGGGTTTCATAAATGTTGCACTTCCCCTTGCGATCACCTCAGCTGACTCATCTCCTACTCCAACTGAAGCCGACAAAGCCACCCGATTCATTGAGAGGATCCAACACATCCACCAATAGGTTGAGGATATCCTATAGAAGTCCAGTGACTAGTACACGAAGCACCATGATCAACATCGGGTGCCACATAAGTTTCAGGTGTGTTACACTTCAAAATTACTCACTTCTATAGTGTCGCAAGTATCGTCATTACAAGTGTCACATTTTGGTCACAAGTGTCACAAGTGTCACAAGTGTCACAAGTGTCAGAAAAAGCATATTTCCATAATTTCTATGTCATGCCTATAACGACATCGGTAGGACACTTGAAACACCTCAAACAATTGATCTGGAAGAAGAGGAATGGGTTAGCAAAGTTTATAAACCTTTTGCCACTAGAAAACCCATTCAAGAGGTATTTTTGGAGAGGAGTGCTCCCCCATATACTGTTAGGGAGCGTTATAACACCCTGATTCCCTTTATGGGGAGCACTACCACTATTAGGAGTGTCGACACTTGTTGTTCTTCTTTCAAGGAGCGCTATAATGCTCTGATGCCCTTTTTGGAGGAGAGCTACCTATTCCGGGAGAAATTTTGTTTGTTGAGAAGATTGAGGGAAAGATCCCTTCAATATCTGAAGGTGGTTGGTTTTGAATCCTTGGTCAAGCCATGATATTAGGTCAGATCCATAATTGAAGGAGGAAAATCCTCAACTTTCCCCAAAGATATCTCAAGTGGTTGGGCCTCTCCAAGCCTATTTAAATAGGCCTTCTCATGGTGAAAGGAAGGGGAAAGAATTGTGAAGCATCTAACCTATGATCTCATGAAGAAGGTGTCTTTTGGAACATCATCATTTGGTGTGTGGACTGTTTGAGCAAGGGTTCAGACAAGGAGGGCTTGAAGAAGCTGCTACACTCACATCTATGGCTGTAAGTATTCTTCGTTATTGTTCTCTTTAATATAATATGCTTGGCCTGTTTCTTTCAAATATGTGTTTGATCTCACATGAATTTGTCTCTAATAGATAGATCTATTTCGAACTAATCTCAGTAGAGTAGGAAGTTGTTTGTACTTTTGTTTGTCTACAGGGCTTATCGAGGAGCGTAAGATTGGAGCTCAACT
>JZKD02S1610396.1:0-12011 GCA_000966675.3 Picea glauca
ATATACATTCAACAAATATTTAATCAAGACAATTAATTAATTAATTAATTAAACTTAATATACTTTAAACAAATATTTAACTATGACAATTAATTATTTAACTATGGTTGTTACATTAGACTTCTGCAGAAGATCTTGAACCTGTTGGAGAATGTGATGGATCCGATCAATGAATCGGGTGGCTTTGTCAACTTCTGGGGGAGCAGGGGATGATTCGGTCGAGGTGGTTTCCAAGGGTAGTTCAACATCCATGGGGCCTAATGGATGGAATCCTAACTCCACCTGAAAGGGGTTGTGTCCAGTTGAGCTATGTAGGGCTCAGTTGTAGCTATTTTGGACACAGGGAAGACTCTCATCCCATGTGAGGGGGTGTTTTTAATTTTACATGTGCAGGATATGTACGATCATCCGATTGACGACCTCAGTTTGGCCATCTATTTGGGGGTGGAAGGAAGTGGATTTGGTGAGCTTGGTATCCAACAGTGACCAGAGGCTCGACCAAAATGTGTTGAGGAACCAATTGTCACGGTCTGAGATAATGGTTTGTGGTATCCCAAAATGTACCCATACTTGTTCAAAGAAGAGCTTGGTAGTGGTTTCTGCTGTGATGTTCTTCTTTCAGGCGACTAGAATCGCCATCTTGGAAAAACGATCAACAACCACAAAAACACAGTCATTTCTTCTCTTCGTGGATGGGAGGCCTGACATGTAGTCCATTAATATGGATTCCCATGACCTGTCAGGAGTAGGAAGAGGGGTGTACATGCCCTTTTTCTTTGTGTTTGGTTTTGCAATAGCACAGGCGGTGCGGGATCTGATTTTCTTGATGACATCCTGTCAAATTTTCGGCCAGTAGAAATGTTTCTGCTGCACTACCACTGTCTTTTCGATGCCAAAGTGTCTCACCACCCAACTATAGTAAGCTTCCCAAATCATCTTCACAGGCTCGCTTGATGGAATGAAGAGATGGCCCAGATGGCACAACAACCCGTCTTGAAGATGGAAATTAGCAACCACTGAGTTGGCACCCAACATTTGGTAGGTGGTGGATAATTTAGGGTTTGTCTCATAGAGGTGGTGCCATTTGGAGTTCTCGTGGTTGCAAGAGTCTAACACCGTGGTGAGTGTCACGACTAGAGGTCGGATGAGGAAATCAACAAATCAATTGTTACTTCATGTTTTATACTTGATGTTGAGGTGGAATTGATGTAAGTATGTGGACCACTTATGATGGCGGTCATTCTACAATTTTCCTTGGGTCTGCATGAAATGTAGTAGCTTGTGATCAGTGTGGATGACTATCTCCTTCCCAAGAATGTAATGTCTCCACTGGTAGCAAGATTTCACAATGGAGTACATTTCTTTGTCATAAGTAGGGTAATTACGGACAACATATGATAGTGTCTCGCTATGATATGCCATGGGGTGGTTGTGTTGAGTGAGAACGGTGCCCATAGCATAGTCTGAAGCATCTATCTCAATATCAAAGGGATGATGTAGGTCCGGTAATGAAAGTACTACGGATGAGCACAAACGATTCTTCAAGTCCTCGAAGGCTTGTTGTTGGGATAGGCCCCACACAAATATTTTCTTACTGCCACCCCTGGTTACTTGGTTGAGGGCCCATGCGATATGAAAGAATCCCAACACGAACCTGCAATAGAAATTGGCGAGGCCCAAGAAGCTCTGAAGCTCAGTGAGTGTGGTTGGGGCTAGCCAGTCACGGATGACCTATATCATGGTTGGATCCAAATGCACACCATGTTGATCAACGATGTAGCCCAAGTATTGGAGCTTGTCCATGCCGAAGGAGCACTTTTCCAAGTTTTCATATAGTTTGTCTTGTCACAGGGTGTGGAGAACCTGCTGAATATGCTACAAGTGTTCCACCCAAGTCTTGTTGTAGATGGGGATGTCATCTAGATACATGACTACAAAAGTATTGGTGAAAGGTCGTAAGATATCTTCCATCATCCTCATAAAATTTGTTGGAGCATTTCTCAAACCAAAGGGAATGACTAACCATTCAAAAAGACCTTCTTTTGACTTGAAGGTTGTCTTCCATACATATGTCTATTCTTTTGGGACCTAGTGGTAGCCGGGCTTCAGATCAATCTTACTGAAGTATTTTTACCCCGTGAGATGATCAAGGAGGTCATCAATTCGGGGAATCGGGTACCGGTTTCAGACTGTGATTTTATTTAGGGCTCGATAATCAATGCAGAGTATCCAGGTCCCATCTTTATTTTGCACCATCACAATTGGGCTCCCACAAGGTGATGAGCTGGGACGGATGTGCGCCTTGTGGAGCAGTTCTTGGATCTGCCTCTTGACCTCCTTGCTTTCTAAGAGAGAGCGATGGTATACTAGCACATTGGGTAGCAGTGCGCCTGGGGTCAGATCGATGGGATGCTTGACCTAGCAGTGCAGAGGTACCCTGGTAGGAGAAGAGAAGATATTTGAGTATTATTCCACGACCTTATCCACATTATTATATTGTGTGGAGAGATCAGTCATGGAGGCCCTGAATGCGGTTGCGACATTTTGCTCACTCTGAGAGCGAATCATGAAGAAGGAAAATTTTCGGGTCTAAGAGATGACCTTTTTTCATTGCTTGGCAGAGATCAAGTAAATATCACTAAGAGGGACTACGTCGGGTATCCTGTACAATTTCCTGTTCAAAGTAATAATAACACTACGAGGCCTATACTCATATACAACATGACGTTCCCAGAAATAAGGTTGGCCCAAAAGAACATTACAAACTTTGAGAGGAGCAATATCACACAATACTTCATCTTTGAAAGGATTGATGTCATATGACAATCGACACTATTGGCTGACGCGAAGATCTCTTCCTTGGCAGAGCCATCCAATGGTGTAGGGTTGTTGGTGTGGCATTGTCGGCAGAGCCAGTCGCTTGGCGACCTATGCTGAAATGAGGTTCTTCTTTCTACCATTATCAACTATGAAGTGCAGCGGGGTGCCTTTCACCCACATTTGTGAAAGGAAGAGGTGCTCACCTTCTTCTGGATCGTCTGGTTCACCAGGATGGAGGTTGGTGGTAGCAACAATGGCACTGGGTTCCATGTCAATGCCCCGTCTTCCCCTTTATGGTTCTGACTCATAGTCAAAACCTGCATCTCATTCATAGGCTTTCACTTCAGCCACCATCGACTTCTTTGAGAGACAATTAGCAGTGTTATACCAAGGGCTCTTATGGAAGTCACACCACTTCCTGGTATCTTTCTTTCTCTTTCCTGTGTCCTTCTTTGTTTGCGGCTTAGACTGGTTTTCTTGATGTTGTCCATCTTTGCTATGTCCATTTTTATGTGGGTTGTAGCTTCCCTTTCCTGGCATTGGCTATGAGGGGTTCCCAGGCCCAAATTGCCGCATCTCTTGTTTGAGCTTCTCCTCGATTTTGATGGCATATCGATAGGCTGCGACCAAGGACGAGATGTACAGGAATTCCATTTCGGTCTATATGTATCTATGCAGAGCACCGCGATACTTGAGAACCAGATTTCACTCTGAATATTTGATACCCAGCTTGGTGCGCAAGGTATGGAAGATATTTTTGAACTCTAGCACTACTTGGTCTCTTTCTTTCCGCAGTGTGGTCCATTTGGTATATAGGTCGTCATAACTTTTGACAGGGTAGTATTGTTCCTTAATAGCATCCCTGAAGGATTCTCAGGCGGCTGTGATTGTAAATAATGAGGGTTCATCTGTTTCCTTTTTCTCACAAAAAGTTTCCCACCAATCTTTGACATGGGAAACGACTTTGAGGAGCGCAAAAGTAATCTTTTCTCTATTCGAAAAGTTATGGATAGAAAAATACCCTTCTAGTAGATTCAACCACTTGTCTACAACATCTTTGTCTCTTTGACCTTCAAATATAGGAATATCGAAGTTTATTTGTACCTTGAAGGAGGCGGTGCCTCCACTCGAGGAATATGCGTCTCCTGTTGGTAGCCACCTAAGGATTTTTGTGAAACTATCCATCATCTCATTCCTTTGTTGTGTGAGGGCTTCCTCAAGCAACATTTTGAAAGGATCTCATGTCCCGTCACCTTTACTTTCTCCTTCCATGAGAGGTCACTTGGGCGTGTGAGAGTTTCTTTCCTCAAGAGAAAGAAGCTCGAGACCTAATTCTTTGTACCTTAACCTCGTTGGGGACATGCATTAAGATGACAAGGAGCATACCGCTTTAATACCATTGATCCAAATATTATGAGTAGAACGAAATGAATACAAATTATGAAAATATTCTTAACACGGAATAATTGATATACAATAAAACTAGTTTTCTATTCAATAAGGAAATAAGTTGAAACTGTAAAATGTAGCGGAAAACAAGCTTGCTGAAATCGTGGCGGCTTATCTCTGAGAAGAGATGTGACAACTGCACTCATTCACAAAAAAATCCTTACAATGAGGCTCTGAACACCTTTTTTACAATAAAGAGGAATGTCACAAACCATAGACATCCAAAAAACCTAACCCTAGGAGATGAAGCTCCAAAAGTCACGTGGGCCCCGTTTGGGTAAGTTAGTACATCAACTTCCCGGGGTCATAACTTTTGCATACGATCTATGTTTGGGGCGCACGATAGCTCAATGGAAAGGTATCGCCGAGAAGATTCATTTTTGGGGCTCAATAAGAGCCTTTAGCTATCACTAAGAAGTTCGATCCCGAAAAACCTTCATTTAGGCTCTCAAAATGGCCCCGAAAGTTAAAAACTGCTAAAAATAGTAAATTACCAAAATTGCCAGAAAATTGTTGAGCCAATTTGAAAAGGTGGGTGGCCACCGATATCCACATCGATTAGAAGGCCTACTTCTTCTCCTCCCTTGCAAACTCATCGGGGAATACCTATGCCTTATCCTCCCTTACAATCTTGTCCGGGAAGTGAGACAACTTATCTGCACATACAAAGCAGGTTTGAGGTCTTCCTCATTTTTCTTGGTTTCAGGGTTTTCTTGTTTATCTTAAATTTTCAAAGAGATTAGATTTTACTGTTAGATCGTTTGAATTCTGTTGTATATTTCACATCGATATACAATTCAATCCATAGGCAAGCATCATACTAGTGCATCAAGGTCTAACTGTGCATGTGCTTGTGCCAAATAATAAAAATATTATGGTTGTGAGAGAGATGTTAGATACGATAAAATGCCTTATTGACGCAAGCAGGGCCTAGAGGCTTTGGCTCTAAATCCACTACTGAAGAAGCCATTGTTGCTTGCAACCTTGACTCTTGAACTTCTATAATCACGGGTAATAGTAGGATTCCTCTGGTGGTGGTATGGTATTTGTTCATTTTGTGGATGAATTGAATCAAAATAATATAGAGATCCTTAACATTAAGGCATGAAAGAATATAATGTGTAAGGCATTGTCGATGTCGATAGTATTCAAACAAAATTCTATAAGGCGTATTGCTTTGTACTGGCACCAATTACACCGGTCCAGTTTTTTTCTCTAGCCTCTTCCATCAGTGTATTATAAGCTTCTAGTGTGTTTCCTTTGCTATTTATGAATACTGCTAACACCTTCAAAAGCGTTCGAACTCCTCCACATATCTTGACTATCCAATTTTTTTAGCTAGAATTTAGTTGATTCTCATTGTCATCCAACGCTATTTTGAAAAGCTTCAGTGCCTCCTCTTCAGGAATACTTTCAATAGCGTAGAGTTCCTTTTTTACTACTTTACACATTGTCATTCTCACTGCATCTTTATCCAGTACAATTATGAGCAACCTCTTTTTTTTTTTCATTCTCCATGTACTCTTAGGGAGAATGGTGTGTTGGTGCATCTGGGCCTATTCCATCCATATCCAGAGGTAAAACATTGTCGATATAAATAAAAGATTCATATTTCACGAATGGTCGATTTGAATTCCAGTCTTCGTCTTTCGTCCTTCTACCTCAGACGAAGTTCTTACCTCACCCTCCGTGTCCTCGTTTCTGGAAGGTCTGATACATATTACTGGGATCTCGAGCTCAGACGGATTAGTTTCCCCGGTAGAACCTATGCCAATGGGGGCACATTCGATGGCCTAGGAATACCATACAAGCCATCACTTACAATGGATTTAGAATTTGATTAACAAATTGGTGTTGGTCGAATCGCCTACTCCTACAACACCTGCACATAGAGTATATTTGGAGTTGATTTTATATCCTCAAACAAACCAACAAAAGAATATTTACACCCTATGTCTACATTAAAAACGGAGTTGTGCAGGAGCATCATCAGAATGGGAGATCTGTGAGACTTAATCTCATCTTCCTCCAACATGTGCACTAGCATTATAGATTATCAGAGTACCAACACCGGTTCAATGAGTTTTAGCATATTCAAGGCCTTGAAGAGTTGGTGGTGAGGCGATGTCATCGACTATATTGAGGAGGAGCTGGCATCAATTGACTGGAATGACGAGCCTGTGGTGAGGTGTTGGCATACACTACATAGCTCGACTGTAGCAGGTAGAGCACTACAGTCAATGGTGAGGTGTTGGCATACACTGAACACATCGAATGTAGCAAGTAGAGCACTACAGTCAATACATCGACTGCAGCAACAACCATCTACACAACCTTTTTATAAATTTATAATTTTAAATTATTTATTATTTCTGAAAAATAGTGAAAAAAAAACTGAACTAAAATGGACCAAGTAATAGGAGATATTGACCGCGAGAGAAAAAGCTATAGTCCCTAGCCTAGGCAGGGACTAATAAGAATGACACTTTCCTCCACAAAATGTTATAAGAATAACAATGAAACTCGTTGATTGTGTTATAAGGAACTCCTTCCGTCCAGGTGTGCTCTCCACAGCCTAACCTGTGTGAAAGTATGACTTGCTCGAACAAATGTGAAAACAAAGGCGACATGATGAGATCCCGCACTCAAAAGCAGATGGCCCACTGAGAATTCCAAACAAATTGCGTGGGCCACTGATACTCCTGCACTTGCTAAAGTTAGATGTGCAGTGTTACTGTAGCTGGAGAGGGACGATACAGAGAGGAGACAAGTAGCGTAAAGCCGACAGACTCAATTCGCCTCTCAACCCTAAAGACAAACGCCTCTCAACCCTAAAGACAAACGAATAGGACGTTCCAACCGTGCCTGTGAGAATGCTTTTCCTTTCCTTTCTTTTAGAACTAAATCAATTAATTAAATGAAATTAATTAGATTACGTTGTACATACAGTCAGAGCTCGCTACGCATAATAAATGAACACCAACAGCAGACTCAACTGAACATCGCATGTTCCCCGGCACTTAGAAGGAAACAACGATATCTGATCAGACACAGGCTGATATATCCCTCTCATATTTATTATTATTTATTTTAATTTCAGGGACTTTAGTGACATCAACGGGCAATGGGACACAAAAGAAAAGGACTTGTTCATCTCGTCCTTACTTTTCAAGAACAAATCGCCATCGTTCCCACCACCAACCAGTCGACAAAACAAGAATAATGAGTCTAAGAAGGGCCCTCATTGATGTGACAAAACACCTACACGCATCTCATTTTCTGGCATATCCTGCTATTACAGATTGTCAGGTTTTTTTCACAACAGAAAACAAAATTTGTGTTCCTCTTATGTCCACATAAGATGGACATAAGATGAAAATGAAATTGAAACGGGACATTAAATGAAGAACCGGGTACCGAGAACAAAAGTGACAAACTGCAATAAAGGTTGAACTCAGAAAACCAAAAGGAAAATCCACATGCCAAAGATAGCGCAAGAAGACATAAATCCACAATATTGACCCCACAATGGTATCAAATCCAATTGTATTGAAAGTGATTGATACTCATGAGAGAAATGGAGAATATGCAAGTGAATTAGACCTGTAATAATCTCGACTTGGAGTGATGAGTTACAAAGAGTAGCTACGCATCTAAATATATCCGAAAGTTGCTTTGAACTTAAAAAGTGTAAGGCTTTATGTGAGGAAGGCGCGCACACCTCGCCTAGACGCGACTCGGACCGGCGCGCACACCTCGACTAGACTCCTTCCGTTGGGTAGGTATGCTACGAGTTGGTTAAATTGGACTCACTTGTGTAGGGCAGACTTGGCTAAGTGTCCTGAGTCTCTTATATAGAATGAAACTCCACACTTGGGGATTGCGATGGACAAACTTGATGCCTTAAGGCACACGTTGCCGCAGATCACGACCAATGGGCGCTCACCTTGCCGACGTCTTGGTCATGGTGTGGATGACTCAAGGGGTGCGGAGATGAGGCAGATCCGAGTGAGTGGACGAGTTGAGTGCGACGACCCAATAGACCACGTTGGGTGGGCGCATAGTGCTTAAGTGGTGAGACGCACAACTGGGTGACTTGGTGAGTCCACTCAACCTCACATAACACATGGTGCAAGCTATGTTGACATTGAGGAAAGATCAACACCAAGGTTGTCAGGCGGATTCTTTTATGCCAATTACAGTGAACAATAACAAATTGAGTAGATTGTAAACCTTTGCCTTTATCTTTATTTTATTCATACTTTTCACTATTTTTTCCAATGGGATCCTACATGTGTTTTTCACATGTCCATTATTTCCTCAATGAAAATAGTGAGCATCATTTTCATTCAAATACTCAAAGAAATATGTTTTAAGAGTCATGTGGAAAGTACTACCAATTTCAAGAAACCATGCATCTTTCCCAGAGGTAAATGAAGTTTTGAACAAACCTTCATTTATGCCAATATTGCAACAAACAATAAACAAATGAGTATATTGCATACCTTTATCTTTATCTTCCTTTTATTCATACTTTTCATTGATTTTTTCCAAAGGGATCCTACTTGTCTTTTTCTCATGACCATTATTTCCTCAATGAAAACAAAGAGGATCACATCTCTCACCTTGACTATGCCTATCCATCTTCCTCTAAAATTCTTCTTTCCATATTCTCTCTTACAACCTTCTCCTCTAGAAGAATCATGTGATCGATTCTTCCCTTTTGAGCAAGGTACATAATCTCTCTAGTGGGTTGAGTTGTCCTCCTCCCTAAATCCTTACATTTTGCAATTTTCTCCACCAAAGAGTGAATATTGAGGGACTTCAATTGGACACTAGCTTGAAGTGATTTAAAATAGTGAGAACATGTGGGGTACAGGTCCTTGATGGAAAAAGTTACCAAGTTAATGAAAACTCTCTAGATTTCTCAGTTTTAGAGGTCGCATTTAGTGGTTGTTTTTACCCCTCAATAAAAATAATTCTCTACCAGTAGCACCCTTTTTTGGTCGAGGTTAAAATTTTGACTTATTTGAAATCGCATCCTCGACAACGCAATGTCGTTGCTGACAAAAAACTTAAAATTGACCCTTGAACTAAAAAGTGAGGCTACTAGTAGCACATTTTTTTAGCTCATAAACTCTTATGTCAAAAAAATTATTAATTAATCTTTTTAATTTTATATTAAAAATAAATAAATTGAAAAAAAAATTCTCTACAAAATAAAATAAAAGAAAAGAAAAAGAAAAGAAAAAAACCACCTTTAACTAAAAAAAAATGAAATTAATAATTGAAATTTAAAAAAAAATACAAGTTTAAAAAAATCCAATCCAAAATCTAAATTAAAAATAAAAACAAAAATAGGCATAAAAGTTAAAAATAGAAATAAAAATTTAAAAACATTTAAAAAAACCTCAAAAAATAAAATATCAAATTTTTTAAAAAAAGAAGTGAAAAACAAATAAAATAAAACAAATGCAAAACCAAAATAAAATTATTAAAAAAATAAATAAGAAAAAATATATAACAAAATTTGTTTAAAAAATAATAATAATCCCCGGATGGGGTACCATCTGTCAACAACGAGAGTACATTGATCAATAGGGTGGTGATCAAATATATGTATGATCTCCTATAGGTATTTCATGTGTTGAGGATGGAGGTAGTTATGGATCTGATTATCGTTGTGGATGGAAGGAAGATGGATCGCACAAACAAGACTCTCCTTGCACAATGTCGAATTATCTTGATCCTCATGAAAATGAATGGAATTTATTATGTTTTACTAATGACTCTTGTTGGTAGATTATTTACCTTTATATTTTGGCATTGTTTCCCTTCTAAGGTAGCCTCTTAGACTTGGTATATTATGTTTTTGAGAGATTGTCTGAACATATTTTGGTATTTGAAATACCGCACATAATTAGGTAAAAACTGTTAATACATAATTAGATCTTACTTACGAAAAATAATAAAAAAAAAATCGTTGTACACCCCTAACCTCCACCCTCGTCCACCCTCCTATTCCCCTCCCCATGGTCCCCATTCCCTCTTGTGCCACACTATTCATGGGAAAATGCAATGAGAAATAGGCTTAACTCATCTCTCGCTTCATTCGCCCATGCGCCGCACAACGTAGGAGGGAATGCTCCCTCTACTGTTGTACCACTCATGGGTGACAACAGGGAGTAGTGGGAGGTACAATGCTGGAGGGAATGCACCCTCCAATGTGAATGCTCACATGCGAATACAAGGCCCACTAATAGTGGAGGCCATTCAATGAAAGGTGGACTAGGTCCACTATAGTATTAAATAAGGCCCATTATGGTAGTTAGATATAATAAATGATTAGTTAGATATAATAAATGTAAGAGAAGTTCTTAAAAGGTTCTGCTTCTAGAAGATTCCTCCTCTAGAATATTCTTAGGTAATGGTAGCATTATACAAAGGGTTTCAATCAATGTAATGGGATATGAAGAGAAGTATTGTATTTGGAGTTGAAACTCATTAGGAGGAAGCCCCCTCAAAGAGGCAAGTGAACAAGAGAGGATCCCTTCAATAATAGGAACCATTGTATGATGTTTCCTACCTCAAGGGTTTGATATAATAAAGTGTGGTTCTTATATATTGTTATCTAAATATTTGTGGTGTTTCTATATGCAATTATTGGGTTCTTAAAAAGTGGTACCAGAGAACTTTCCTTGGAAGGAAATGTGGGCAAATATTGTTTTTTGCTAATTTTTTTTTTTCGGAAAAAAAAGAGGGTCAAAACATTCTAGATGCTTTTTGTAGGGTTTGGTGAAAAATTTGGAAAACATGGTTGTATATATGAGTCCCTCTCATAAAAACACCCAATTTAAAAAAAAATCGTCTGAAATGGAGTCCCGGAAGTCAAGTTATTTGCATTTTAAAATATGCAATTTTCAAGGCTTTTTTTTTCATGGATGAAAGCATGATGTTTCTGATTTTATGTAGCATATGAGAATGCATTTTTCAAAACATATTTCATATCTGAGTACCTCTCACAATTTCACCCAATTTCAAAAAAACAATCGTCAAAATCGGAGCTCTCGAAGTGAAGATATCGTTGATTTAAAATCAGCTATGTTTTGGGGATTTTCGTGACGATGGTGGGACTACAGAGTTCATAAATTTTCTTAGGGTGCTCAGATTGTTACCAGATCAATTCCATTGAATAAATTATTTTAAGAGATTTAATTTGGTATATTTTATGTGGTGTTTCCAATGGTTATTTCCTCTCAAACCCTCAAAGAAATTATACAGATGACTGAAGCATTCAAAGCCCAGTTGTATGAGACACTGAATGACACATTGCATGAGTTTGTAGATGGCTTCAAAGACGTTCTCAATGATACTTTTCATATTATTCAAGTTTCATTGGATAACATGCAAAAGAGATTCATTATGGAAAACATCAGGAATGAATATAATCAAGATATATATATGCTTGATATGATTTTCAAGTTGATTGTGATGATTGATATATGGATAGTTGTCATTTCTAGTATGACAACCACTTCCATATTTTATTTGATGACTTTACTCCACCTTCTGTAGAGAACATCAATGTCCCACATCAGGAGCTAGTTATTATTACCAATGTCCATCATGCATATTCTACAATGGTATTGTTCCTTCCAGATTCATCTTTGACCCTTTCCCACTATGTGGATGGATATTCTTATTTGGATCCACATGATAGGTGTCAGTATTGGGAGCATCAT
>JZKD02S1610396.1:38351-64679 GCA_000966675.3 Picea glauca
CACCGGAGTTGCTGGGGGTTTTGGGCACAGAGGGCCAGGATATCTGTTGATATCCTGGAGCTAGGGAGCTACCTAGTTGGCAGGGAGGAACGACTTTGGGTAGTGTTTTGCAGAAGTGGTCAAGGAGGCCAGCGGCGGACAAATGGATTATTAGCATCAGGTTCAGGTATTTCAAATTTTGCAATTGTTTTTTTATCAGTTATTAAAAAATTTATTATGTGTTGATTAATTTATAAATGCTTAGGTGTTCAATTAAACGAATTATTGAATTTTGTTTACGTAAATTCTACTCGGCCCCTACAAAATCCTTGTTATAGGAGAATGAGCAAGTAATAAATGCTTTGTGAAAATCCCATACCCATAACAACCTAATCCACCACAAAATATGCACAAGTATAAAAGGAAAAGTAGAAAAAATTAAGTAAGTTTCTTTCCTACATTTTTTAAGGCACAAAAACTCCCAAGTTTATCAAATGGACAAAAAATATCATGACATGGACCAAGGGAAGCTTTGGCACAATGAATGAATATCCCTTCATCTCCTTCCGTAATCATGCATCATAAAAATTATTGTACTTATCACCTCTTAAGTATAATTGCAAATATTTTGCATGGAAAGAGAGACTTTCCATTAGTTGCACCTCTTGCAAATATAAAAAGCCTTCAAGAACAAATTGGGCAATATAAGGAGACGATGGATTCCCAAGGGATATAAATTTCCAATCTGGAAGCTCAGCTGAAGGAAAGAAATGAAAATAAAGACCAAGAAATTTATACCATGCTACAAGCCATTAGAAGACAAGGGAATCATATCAAGAGACTGAAGTATTCTCTAGAGGAAAGGAAGATAATGAACAATCATCAACTAGTTGTTGAATCTTCAACAAGGTCTAATCAAATTCAACAAATGCAACTTCCTCTAACAACAGAAGGAGCCACAAAAAAATATATTTCTCTCCATCTTCATATTTGGTAGTATGATAGGTGTTTTGAATTCCTTTTTTGAAATTTTGTTCTCTATAAGTGATGCAACCCCCCTCCCCTCCTGGGGGTTCTGTGACCTCTTGGTCTAGGATATTTGTTTTTGTTGAGTCGGATCAACTCTTTAGGCTCTCGCTAGACCCCAATTAATTGACACAGGTACCCTTTTAGCTGCTAATGCAGGTCCTATGATACCTGCGACCTCTTCCTTCACGTTTCTGAAAATCGAATTTCAGGCATTAGCTCCTTCTTCATTATCCCCTTCCTACATATGAACTTGGGCTATGACCTCATGTAAACATGCGATTGAGGGCGTGACCAAGAGTGGTTTGAGACCAACCTTCTTTCCTCCTCGCAATTCACCTCCAACTACCACGTATCCCTTTCCCAATACAGTGGTTTCAATTGCGGCCCACTCTCAGATTTTTAACATCCGAGCATATTCTGGCCCTGCAATCCAGCTCGACCGTTGATCTTGTGACCTCGACAATGTTTCGTGATCAACGACTGAGATATTTTCTCTTTGCCTATATTCTCTCCTTCTTTCATGCGTGTTTCCAGATCTCCACGATCTATCGACACGTACCCCCCTTTCAAATCAACGGCTATGGTTGATTTTTCCTTTCAAGCTTCGAGAGTTTCAATTCTCAACTCATGCTTCCTCTGCATGACAATATTTCGAAGTGGAAGATATGATGACACCTTTCCATTTAAATCAATGGTGGTGATTGATTTCATCCTTCAGGTTTCAAATTTTTACACTCTCGAACCTTACTTTCTCCACAATGGAAAATCTTCTGCCACGTGTCCTCCTCAATCAATGATTTTTCCTCTGCTTCGGGAATTTCACCCTTTCAACTAGATCAACGGTCCTTCAGCCCCCTTCTCGATCAAAAATCGAGATCTCCTTTGGGTTTTCAGACTCTGAAAATCTCAAATCTCAACTTCTGCACGCTTTATTTCTCCTGGAGCGTTTTACCCAAACTCCATGATCTAACGATGTGTGTCCTCCCGTAGATCAATGACTCCCAGCTACTTCGGCTATTCAGACGTCAGGAGTTTCAAAACTCCACCTTCGCTTCCTCCTGGAGCTCATCATCCATCGACGTGTATTCTTCTAGATATGACAGTCTAAGGTTTCATCAGATCTTCAGGCTTCGGGAGTTTCAAATACCTATGCACTTGTTCATCCTAGAGTTCTTTCACACAAAGACAACGGATCTCCACCATGCGTCCCTCTGTATCTGACTATCCAGATTCTCTTCGTCTCTTTGGGCTTCTAGAGTTTCAAACTCCTACGCACTCATTCCTCCTGGAGTGCCTTTACCCGAAGAATCAGACCTGTTGACACGTACCCCCATGGTGATCAACGAACAAGATCTACTTCAGGTCTTCGGTGATTCCAGTCTCTCCTTGACCATAAATTTCCGAAGTGCTCTTGCTTTGGAGTTATAGATCTTGTGCCACTTTTCCATCTTGACGATGAACGATCCCTAATTACTTAGGGAATTTGGCAAGTCTTCCTCCTATGCACACAAGGGTTAAATCTTGTTCACTTTACCTTAGATCGGATGACTGTTGATCCTTTGCGCTCTCCTTTGCTTTCCCGGATGTTGTGCCAATGGTCCATCATCCTCCCCACAACTGATCTGACAGTTGTTGTCATTCCTCCTCCTGATGTTTGTATTTCTTCCGATTTGGAAGAGTTTGTAAGTGTTCAAAGGTTTTTTCCCTTGAAATTTATCTTACGAACCCGACTATCTTTAGTCTCATCGTCGCTTCTGAAAGAACTATCTCTTCTGAGATTTAGGACTTGGAATAATTCCATCTTCTGCGCATTCCTTGTGCTAACTCTTTTGTGCTTCAAAATAAATCAAAAATCTAAAAGGATCTCGACCCTTATGTTTCCTTTCAAAGAAAAACTCCGTGCCCTCCTGTCAACCTCCTGCTCAATGCACACCTTGCAGATCTCTTTATTAAAGAGTGTTCGATAACTCTGTCTCTCTGTGCCTTCTCTGCACAGTTCCTCCTCCAAGGTATTTGGTAACCTTGAGGTTCTTCTTGAGTCCTAAGATCACTCTAGGGTGTCCTCCTGACACGTTCTTCTCTGAATCAAAAGAGTTCAGATGCGCACTGCTTGCGCTGGCTATAGAACCTCCAATGTTTTGTTGTGCACTCCTTGCACATCATAAAGAACCCATAACGATATTTGGAACTCCAAAAAGATAATGAAATATATCTTCCTACTGCAAATGAAACTTATCACACATATACAACACAAATAAATACATAGATAACATTCACAGAATACAAATAATTCATAAACACACCATGTGCAGGAAAAACTGGTTTTCTTTGTATTAAGATGTATGTCGGTTTACAAATGCGTATATATACTGTACTACAACAGAGTCTCAGTGATTTTTCCTATTCCTATTCCTGAGCTTTCGAGCTTCTCAGGCTCTTCTTTCAGAATCCTCCTCCTAACTCTCCTAACTCTCATTATGAAATCTGATACAAATATTTCCTTTACAAAAGAGGGCTCTACGAGCTTCTAGTCTCGACCGCCTTAGTTCCATCGTTGTCTCAGTTAAGATGCCATACTCATATGGATTCTTACAATGAATGATGATCCAGACCTGACTAAGATCTAGACCTACTTACAGTCAACCATTTAAGGTGACCCTATCCACTACCTGTACAAAGGCATGGCGTGGCTTTACTCAGCCTTACAACACAAATCTTTATAGTATCATTTTTTGAATTTAAAAAAGGGAGGGTTGGCGCCTCTCCCTTTCTCAAATGCATGCCTATGTGTTGGCTTGTTGGTGCATCTGTTGATGTGGAAGGATGCTCCTGCATCATACTCCACTGTTGTGAAAAAATCATGACCTCCCCAGCTCCAATGTTGAAATCCTCCTAGATCCCAAACTTCTCCTTGCAGTTGTCCTCCTACTCCTCTGTTATGTTGTTGTTGTTGATTTTGTTGCTTCTTCTTTTGCTTCCTTGTTTTTGTTGTAGGTTCTCCCCTTTTTAGCTTCCTCCCGCTGACAGATTTTGTTGACTCCAAAATCAGCTCCCTCATCTCCTCTATCATCCTATACAGCTGATTTATTGGTTGGGTCTTCTTATGCAGTCTTCTCTGCTGCATCTTCTCCTCCTCTCCAAACTTATCAATGGGTGGATCTACTTGATCTCCCATGTTGTCTTCATCTCTTGTGGCATTAGCTTGCCACCGTGTTTCAGACTCCAATTATGGAGTCTCATCATTGAGTTGTTGTTCAACTTTCTCCTCTAACAGATTAGCTTCTGTCAACTCCTCTTGTGTTGGTTCAATTCCAACTCCCCCCAGATACTCCCCTTTGTGGTATGCTCCTCCATATGTCTCCAACCTGATCTGTTGGATGTGTTGGATTTGAACTATCATCCTTCTCTCTAGGGATTCAAATTATTCATACATCTCAGCAAAATCCATGTTGTCTATTTCTCCTTCTGTTGCAGGTTGTAGTGATACAGTCATCTTATGTTCAACTTCCTGGATGAAAATTATGAGCAAATCTATTGAATGTTCTTCTCCTTCTGCTGGGGAAAAAACCAGTGTCTACTCCTTCTCCTCCTCCTCTTTGACAATCTCTGTTGGTTGTCCTTTTGTTGTTGCATCTGCAACATTTATGCTATCCTCTGCTTGGCTTCTTGGCAGGAACGTTTTGATTCCCCTAATGATCAGAACACTCCTCTGATCCTCCTCCTTTGTGATGGAATTATTTAACCTCTCATAAGATTCATTCACATGGTCTGCAACTCCACATGAACCTTATCCTATCAGCACTCCTTGTTGATATGAACTCACTTCTGAGCTCCTGAGACTTTCAGACAGTCTTCTTCTAATTCCCTTGCTCACCTGGAAAATTGGGATTTCTCTCCTACTCTCCTAGAAGTTAATGGGATCACTTTATCTCATCTCATTTCCCATCTGGCAATCTAAACTTTCAGCATTGCTCTTTGAGTAGTATATGATATTTTCAACTGATCTCTCTACATTGCCCACTTGGTAACTTGAAAGTCCATCTCTTCCCACCTGACAGTTTATCAAATCCTCTGATGATATCTCTTCCTCGTCACTGATGGTTCTTCCAACTTCTGGTTCACAGATGTAAACCATCTCCTCTTTTGTGTCACTGAGGTTTTCAGCATGCCTCAACCACCTCCTTACTACCTGTTGCTGCTTTCTGGACAACAACTTTTGAACATGCCATTTTTCCTTCCTGTTCATAGGCCATTCATACCTCTAGTGTACCTTTACCTCTTGTTGCATATTCAATGTCAGTTGCTCCATTCTTTCACTTATCTCAATGAGCTCGAGATCCATATCTGGCTTGTTTTTCTACTGGTGGCCTTGTTTGCGACCATGTTCATGGCCTTCAGTAGGAATTTTCACCTTCTTCTTACCCTCATGGAAATTTTGTTGATTACTCTATATTCGAGAGCATCTCCAACTCCTCCTGCAACTCACCTGGCTGTCAGCTGACTACTGCGGACTTGCAAAAATACTTCACACAAAGCATCAGTATTTTTCCTCCTCCTTCACCTGTTGTCTACATGTAAACTTATGCTTCTAATACTACTTGACATAGCCAAACTATCTCCTTCATCTCTTTCGCCTTAAATTTACAGACGAAAATTATGCTCTAATACCACCTGATTCAACCCCCCTCCCCTCCTGGGGGTTCTGCGACCTTCTGGTCTAGGATCTTTCTTTCTGTTGAGTTAGATTGACTCTTCGGGCCCTTTCTAGTCCCAAATTAATTGACACAGGTCCCCTTTTAGCTTCTAGTGTAGTTCCTGCAATATCCATGACCTCTTCTTGTGCGTTTCTGAAAATCAAATTTCAAGCGCTAACTCCTTTTTCATTAGCGCCTTCCTACATATGACCTTGGGATATGAACTCATGTAAACACATGATTGCGGGTGGGGATAAGAGTGGTTTGAGACCAACCCGATTTCCTCCCTACAATTCACCTCCAACTACCACGTATCCCTTTCACGATACTGTGGTTTCAACTGTGGCTTGCTCTCAGATTTTTAACATTTGAGCATATTTTGGCCCCGCAATCCAGCTCGGTCGTCGATCATCTCACCTCAGTGGTATTTCATGATCAACAATTGAGATATGTTCTCTTTTCCTATCTTCTATCCTTCTTTCACACACATTCCCAGATCTCCACGATCTGTCGACATGTACCCCCCTTTCAAATCAACAACTATGATTGATTTCACCTTTCGGGCTTGGGGAGTTTCCATTCTCAACTCCTACTTCCTCTACATGAAACTCTTCTGAAGTGGAATATATGTTGACACTTGTCCCTTTCAATCAACAGTCGTGATTGACTTTGTCCTTCAGGTTTCATATTTTTCAACTCTCAAACCTTACTTGCTCTGCAATGGCAGATCTCTTGCCACATGTCCTCCTCAATCAATGGCTCTACCTCCACTTCAAGAATTTGGCCCTTTCAACTAGATCAACGGTCCTTCAACCCACTTCTCGATCAACGATCGAGCTCTCCTTTAAGTCTTTGGACTCCAGAAATCTCAAATCTCAACTTCTCCACGTTCTATTTCTCCCGGAGTGTTTTACTCAGATTCCACTATCTAACGATGCGTGTCTTCCCACAGATTGACGACTCCCAGTTACTTCGACTATTCGGACTTTGGGAGTTTCAACACTCCACCTTCGCTTCCTCCCGGAGCTCATGATTCGTCGATGTGCATCCTTATGGATCTGATGGTCTAGTGTTTCTTCAACTCTTTGGGCTTCGAGAGTTTTAGACTCTTACGCACTCATTCCTCCCGGAGTGATTTTAGCCAAAGATGACAGATCTCCACCACACATCCCTCTAGATCTGACGGTTCAGATTCTCATCGGCTCTTCGGGCTTTGAGAGTTTAAAACTCCTACGCACTTGTTCCTCCCAGAGTGCCTTCACCTGAAGAATCATACCTGTTGACATGTACCCCCATGGTGATCAATGACTAGGATCTACTTCGGGTCTTTGGCAATTCCTCTCTCTCCTTGACCACAAATTTCCAAAGTGCTCGCGCTTCGGAGTTGTAGATCTTGCACCACCTATCCCTCTTAATGATGAACGATCCCTAACCACTTTGGGAGTTTGGGACATTGGCACGTCTTCCTCCTCTGCACATAAGTGTTAAAGCTCATGCACTTTACCTTAAATCAGATGACTGTCGATCCATTGTGCTCTGCTTTTCTTTCTTGGACATTAATCTAACGGTCTAGCCTCCTCCCCACAAATGATCCAATGTATGTTGTCGATCCTCCTCCTGAGCTTTGGATTTTTTCTATTTTGGAAGATTTTGTAAGTGTTCAAAGATTTTGGCCCTTGAACTTTCTCCTGCAAACTCGACTATCTTGGGTCTCATCTTCGCTTTTGAAAGAGCTATCTCTTTTGAGCTTTAGGACTTGGAATAAGTCTATCTTTTGTGCACTTCTTGTGCTAACTCTTCTGAGCTTCAAACTGACTCAGAACTCCAAAAGGGTCTCGACCCTTCTATTCCCTTTCAAAGGAAAACTTCGTGCCCTCCTGGAAACCTCATGCTCAATGCATGCCTTGTAGTTCTCTTTCTTATAGAGTGTTTGGTAACTCTGTCTCTCTGTGCCTTCTCTACATAGTTCCTCCTCCAAGGTATTCGGTAACCTTGAGGTTCTTCTTGAGTCCTAAGATCACTCTGGGGTGTCCTCCTGATACGTATTTCTCTGACTTAGAAGAGTTTAGATGCGCATTCCTTGCATTGTGTATAGAACCTCCAATGTTTTGTTGTGGACTCCTTACATAGCCTAAAGAACCTAGAACGATATTTTTAACTCCACGAAGATAATGAAATCTATATTCCGACTGCATATGAAACTTATCACACATCTACAATATAGATAAATACATAAATAACATTCAAAGAATACAGATAATTCATAAACACACCATGTGCAGGAAAAAATTCTTTTATTTGTAATAAGATGAATGTTTGTTTACAAATTTGTACATAGACTGGACTACAACAGAGTCTCAGTTCTTTCTCCTATTCCTATTCCTGAGCTTCTGAGCTTCTTAGGCTCTTCTCTTAGAATCCTCCTCCTAACTCTCCTAACTCTCATTATGAAATCTGATACAAATATTTCCTTTACAAAAAAGGGCTCTACGAGCTTCTCTTCTCGATTGCCTTAGTGCCATCACTTTATAAGTTAAGACACCATACTTCTACGAATTCTTACAATGAATGATGATCCAGACCTAACTAAGATCTAGACCTACTTATATTCAACCATTTAAGGCGACCCTATCCACTACCTATACAAAGGCATGGCTTGGCTTTACTCAGCCTTACAACACAAATCCCTATAGGATTAGATTTTGAATTTAAAAATGGGAGGGTCAGTGCCTCTCCCTTTCTCCAATGCACGCCTATAGGTTGGCTTGTTGGCGCATCTGTTGATGTGGAACTATGCTCCTAAATTAGTAAGTGTTTTTGTCAGCCTGAGTATGCTATTTATAATTTAAGTCTAGCATCTTTCAACTATTTAGATGACTAAGTTTCTCAATACTCTTGATGTACTCTTCTTTCATTATCCTAGCAATTATTTTTTACATAATACAATGGTTATCTTTTTTTATTATAAAAAAAGTTGTTGCAAATCACCAATCCCATTTGCTATAGATTACTAGTATTGTTTGTTGTAAATCTCCAGTAATGTTTACTACATACCTATCATGTTGTTATGGATTTTTTTATTTTTTTAATGAATACGAAAAATAAAATAAGGCCTCTGGAATTTTGAGGTACCACTAGATGAATTAATTATTTTTCCTACAATGAAATATTCATTCATGTTTATCTAACATAATGATGATATGTATCTCAAGAGAAATGAAAATATTTGAAAAATGGATCAACCATTATTTTAGATCATCTCAAGATGTTGTTGGTAAAATATTAATATATTTTATCAGGACAGTGTCCTACTAACAAGAGACTTGGTTAATATGCAATGAAAAAATAAAAGTATCAATTAGTATGGGTCCTTATAACTTGGCTCAATTGAATTTGGAAGATATATAGGGGTATAGGGTTGAATGAGGACATGTAACTTATTCAACTAGAGGGAGATGATGATTCATGTTTTTACCATATTTCTCCACCCTCTTACCTTATTTTTAAATTGTTTTTTCTTAACCATAACCATGTATTTGCTCTGATGCTCAAATGATGAATCTAAGCTCAAGGGGTTTTTCCATTACATTTCTTAGTATTTCATTGGATTTCTAGCTAACATTATGGGAATTAGTGTATTTTTTTATTTAATTTTGATTAATTATTTATCTATCCATAAGCTGCTACAAGTCATGTTCTATAAATCAAAATGATATATGGCCACAGGTTCATATGCTACCGCCACATAACCATTGCTATGGATCGATAATATCCTATTTTATATAGCTTCATTTGCTACATATCCACGAATCATGGTTATTGCAAATACCTTGCCACATATCCAAGTCATTATTGTTGCAAAACCATAAGCTACGACTATGGGGTTCTCATGAGTTCAAATAGCTTCTACAAGTGTCACCATAGAGTGCATGTTATACAATATTCTACCTATCAATTAATGGTAATTATATAATTACATCATTTTCCTATATTTCAATGATCAATTGTGTTCTTGCAAGCCACAAATCTAAAGGGGAGAACAATAATCAATCATCCAATTTGGGAATGGGTTAATTAAGAGTGAAAATAAATAGCACGTAGCCTCCAATGAATCTCCAATAATTAAGCATGAGTTCTACACACTAGCAACACTGCCCTGAATGCATATTGATTGAAGATGCCATGTTCACATTCAAATAGACAGCCATAAGATACACAGAGAAGCTAATGGATGAATTAGAAAATATTAAATGAATTCAAAGCTAGAACCACTACGGGAACAAAATAAAAGATAAAAATTGTAATGTTAATTGTAATGTTAATTAAGCATGAGTTTTACACACTAGCAACACTTCCATGAATGCATATTGATTGAAGATGCCATGTTCACATTCAAATAGACAGCCATAAGATACACAAGAAGCTAATGGATGAATTAGAAAATATTAAATGATTTCAAAGCTAGAACCACTACGGGAACAAAATAAAAGATAAAAATTGTAATGTTAATTGTTGCAGGGTGGATTTCTAGAAACCACATGGGAAAATCCATTTTTCCATATACCTGAGTTCTAGATTCACTTGGGAAACTATAGCTCATGTGGGTTGGTAAATAATAGATTTATATGGCTGTCTCACAACCAAATTTCCCTTGGACACCTAAGTAATAGGTCCAACAACATTTGATATGAAATTTTCCATCTTCGTGGCTCAAAAATTGCATTTATGGGTAGCAAGAATGTTGTATATATACTTAGATATTTGTTGTTTTCTTTCGAGCAATGTCATGTATAAAAGCGACTAAGATCTATGTTTTTAGGAGAGGGTATTTAGAGCACATAGTCAAGGTATAATGGCATAATGTAAAACTTGTGGAGATCCCATCTTTTAATTTACAGCTTTCTATTTCTCTATTCTTTCAATTTAATTTACATTTTGCTAGTATTTTCTATGTAGTGTATAGTTTAATTTGATTCATGTTCTTATAGTTTTAGTTTAGTACTTTGTTTTGGAGGGATAGTTCACTATGTGAGAAGAGAGTGTTGTTTAATAATCCTTTATTCTTATGTGTTTATTTCTACAATTTCATTTTACATTCTTTTAATTCAGCAATTGCATTTTTCTTTCATGGAAGCATATTATAAAATGAGTGAAATTAGAGAACCTAGAGCCTTCATATATAATGCACAACATCTGACAAGCATTAGGATATTAGGTTTACAATATAATAATAATCTTTTTTATTATTATTTCTACAATACCAGCTTAGATAAAGAGCTCGTTGACAAAAATGATTAAATATAACAATACTAAAGAGACATAACAAAATAATTTTAAAAATGTGATGATGGAAAACGTTGTGTTGTAGTGTTGTACTTTTTCAAAGAAATCTAAGGCAATGTACAAAAAGGATCCATGTAAACAAAGATGAGATCTATGAGAAAATGTTTTTTGATAACTTCTCCATTTTAATTACAAACACAATAACTTATTTATTTTATAAAAAAAAATTGCAAAACCCACATCTAATGAAATGAAAAAATAGAACAATGGTTATTCAATAGTTTTACCTAATTAGTTTTTCTAGGATATTTAGACACATAATATGTAGAAAATATCAACATGCTCTAATGTGTCTTTAGGTAAAGTGTGTTTGTTTAGTATGGATTAATATGAATTTGTAGTTATATAATATAAATACAACGATATGTTCTAGACATAAAGTGATATGACACTACTCTCCCAGATATTAATGATCATATTGATCAATTTCTTAGCATCCAATTCGTCCACACTATCTATTTTTAAAGAGCATGGAGGATTATTTTCTAAATATCAATTGTGATAAAATATTATGTGAATTTTTTTTCTTTCACATTAATATGTTGCCTCAACTGGGTGTGTTGGTTGGGGCCATGGACTTCTTCCCTCTTTAAAGGTTTTAACCATGTAAAAATTGGCGTACTAATCTTTGATATGGTTGTGTGAAAAAATTCATAAGTTTTTCATCTTGTGTGGAAATATTATGTTTTAATGAACATGGTATCAAATCCCTTATGAAGACTATCTCCCATTATTAATTGAGATCCTCAACTTGTGTCGCTACATGCATTAAAATATTTTTGGGTTCTGTTATCTAGAGAAAGTGAAATAGGAAGAAGTTTAGATTGGTGAAATAATTTGACAAGATATTGATAAACATACATAGAGACAATGTGATGATTTCCCAATCGTGTTATGCTCGATAATAAATTTGCCAAAACTATCATGAAACAAATAAATTTCATAGCAGAGGATACAATTAAGGTGAGCAATACATACCCGGCTATAAAGTAGTAAATTTTTTGTATCCTAGGGTATCCACCTTTGTATCCAATGTTACAAGGATAAAATTATGACAAGCAATAAGTACTTGGTTAAGAATATTAGTTCTTCTCACACTAGGGTGTTGTCATTGAATTCTTGTTACATTGGATCCAACAACACACACCTCTACATGTAAATAATTTAATGTTCTATAGCCTTTGTATCCTTTACTGTTGCAATGATATAAATACTTAAAATATCATAATAGAACATAGGTACACACCATGTACACAATGTGAGCATGGAGCACAACTCCAAGATAGATAAGTTATACAACAACTCCTTAAAGATATGAGAACTTCCTCCAAATAACCAAATACATTTATACATTAGAATTCACATCCCTCAATAATGAATATATCATATCTATATATACATACTCACACACTACACATGAGGCCCCTTTACTATTAGTTCATCCATGTTACATATATATTTACACATTATATGTTCATTTATCCATATATATGAAACCCCTTGGGGTTATATCATATATATTTAACCCCATATATTCCCCCCTTGGGTCATAACATAGTCCCTCCTTCAAAAAGCTTTGTCCTCAAAGCTTTGAAATTAAAGGATTCACATGTGATGAAACCAAACTATATGATTTTCTTATGCTCTTGATTTCTTGTTTCCATTGATGATGATCCATCCATTCAAAATCAATTCTTTTTGTTCATAATCCTTGGTTCCTAGTTGTTGCATAATTGTTTTTCCCTTGATTCCATGTATTATTGTTGAAGCTTCTTCAATTTGTAATAGATGTCGGTCTATGATAATATATTGTTGAATAATAGTTTTGTGATGCCTTGTTCCATGAACATTGATAAGTAATGCATATTTTTCCTCAATAATGTTGATATCTACCTTCTTTTCTTACTTGCAATGTTCTTGGTAATGAGGGTGTGAATAAGGTTTCACGTTTGATGATTTTCCTTAACTCTGCACATGCATTTTATTTGTCTTCTTTTTAGAGATACTGACATCCTCTATCCTCTTTGCTTGGTATTTGATTACTCCATCCTTGGAGATAATACAATCATATTTGGCATGTACATCCTCTAGACGAAGTTCAAATTCTTAAGGTATCTTCTAGTGATATCTTTAAATCTTGTCTTCTTTCTCCTTTTGAATTTGCAATGTCATGTCGTTTATCAAATCCTGGCATCCTTCTTCAATTCTGGATTGCTTCTGATTTTACCTCATCTGTGATAGGATGCGCACCTTTGGCTCCAAAGTAAAACATACATGGATACAATGTGATGATTTCCTCATCATATTATCCTTGGTCATAAATTTGTCAAAATAGTTATCATGATGCAAATAAATGTGACAATTGTTATGACCCAAGGGGGGCATATATCGGGTTAAATATATTTGATATGAACCCAAGGGGGGGAATATATGGGGCTAAATGTACATATAATGGGTAAATATATATGTAATAGGGTCATCTTAATAGTAAATGAGCTTCATGTGTAGTGTGAAAATAAGTATATATAGATATCATGTATTCATTATTGAGGGATGTGAATTGTAATGTATAAATGCATTTGGTTATTTGAAGGAGTTTCTCTAAGTATTTAAGAAGTTATTGTATAAACTATCTATCTTGGAGTTGTGATCCATGCTCACATTGTGTACATGGTGTGTATTTCTATTCTATTATGATATTTTAAGTATTTGGATCATTACATTTGGTATCAGAAAATCGATGCCAGGGTTTTGTTTGTTTAAGCAAGTCATCTTCGAATTTTCACTATAAATTTGTTCTTGGGACACTTCAAAGAGACAAATATGAAGTTTATTTAAAAGACATAGTGAGGTATGTATAATAAAAATTCCAGGTTCTGGCTAGTTATACCTTTGGAGATATTACATTGTGGAAGATAGAAATTTTGATTGGTCCTATAACTAGTCTCAAACATGTGTTTCAGGTAAAACCATCATATCTTCTTAAGAGAGTATCCAATTTCAATAAGACTAGTTAAATTTGAAATAGGAAATTCCATATTGTTTTTAGTACAATTTTCAAACTCATGTATTAAATATTGGACATGTGTCATTCTATACAATTTCACTCTCTAGAAAAGGCCAAAAATAAAGAGATTTGGGAAAGTTACCATAAATTTCACATGGCATATCAAATTTTTGTTAGACATATGGCATTGTAGACAAGACATATCATATTACTATAGGCCTAAATTTCAAACTCAAAGGGGTTGAAATATCATAAATACATCAAAAGTAAGGTCAAAGAAAAGGATAGACTTCAAATTAGGGTTTTAAAAGTATGTTTACTTAAAACTATCATAAATTTTGACTGTGATGTCCTACTAATCTTATTGAAAATACATTAGAAAGAGAAAACATAAAATGCGATATTGCAACAAGTATTATAACTACTCGATATCATTATTATTAATATATTGAGGTTGTAAGTTGAGGGTTGGGGTTAGCACTTAATTAAAAATCAATGACAATACCTCAATTTACAAGAGATGAAGCTAAAGATGAATTCAATCCTATGAAATGCTCGAGGATGAAAAAGGAATATGATATGACTCCTTTAAGGGAAATCAATTATTTTTTTGTTGAAGCTTGGAATAGGTGGATGAGTATTGATAAGGATAATAAATGGAAAATGTCATGGGAATAATTTGAAGAACTATTCTCAAATAAATGGATCGAGAATACAAAAATGGAGGAGATGCCTAAAATTGAAGTGGAATTAAAGGAATCAAAAGAAAATGTCTCTAAATTTAAAAAGGATAATGAAGATATAGGAAAATATATTACAAAGAAAAATGATGGGTTCACCAAGATGGAATCCCTTAATGAATCACTAATTAAGGAGGTTAAGAACTTAAAGAAGGAAAAGAGTAGCAAAGTAAAGTGGGAAAAGGATGACTGAAGAGAAGAATTGAAAAATAAAGATGATGAGATATGTAGATTATGAAACCATAATAAAAAATTGTTGGATGTGGTTAAGAGATTGAAATAAGAAAAGAAGAGTTATCAAACTAAAAAAGAAACAAGAATCTTGGATGAAGAATCTACCGAAAGAATTGAAGAGGAAATTTGAAAGAATGTTGATGAATCGCTAAATACAGACGAGGTAAAATGATAAATTCAATCTAGAATTTAAGAAGGATTCCAGGATTTTATAAACAGTGTGACATTGCAACTTCAAAAGGAGAAAGAAGACAATATTCAAAAAGGTCACCAGAAGATACTTGATGAAGTTGAACTTCGTCTAGAGGATGTACATGCCAAATATGATGGTATTATCTCCAAGGCTAGAGAAATCAAAGACCAAGCAAAGACGATAGAGGATTCCATTATCTTTGAAAAGAAGAAAAAAAAATTGCATGTGCAGAGTAAAGAAAAATCATCAAATGTGAAACCATATCAACACCCTCCTTACAAAGAATATTGCAAGTAAGACAATAAAGTAGATATCAACATTATCAAGGAAGAAGATGCAATACTTATCAATTTTCATGGAACAAGGCATCACAAAATCATTATTCAACAAGATATTATCATAGACAAACATCTACTACAAATTGGAGAAGCTTCAGCAACAATACATCGAATCAAGGGAAAAAAATGTATGCAACAACTAGCCACAAAGGATTATGACCAAAAAGAATTGATTTTGAATGGATGGATCATCAATAATGGAAAGAAGAAGGCAGGAAAATAAGAAAATCATATCGTTGGGTTTCATCACATATGAATCCTTTAATTTCAAAGCTTTGAGGACAAATCTTTTTGAAGTAGGGTACTATGTTATGACCCAAGGGAGACATATATCAGGTTAAATATATATGACATGACCCCAAGGAATTGCGTATATATGAATAAATGTACATATAATGTGTAAATATATATGTAATAGGGATGGCCTAATAGTAAACGGGCCTCATGTGTAGTGTGTGAATAGGTATATATAGATATCATATATTCATTATTGAGGGATGTGAATTCTGATATATAAATGTATTTGGTTATTTGGAGGAGGTTCTCCTATCTTTAGGAAGTTATTGTATAACTTACCTATCTTCGAGTTGTGCTCAAATCTCACATTCTGTACATGGTGTGTAGTTATGTTCTATTATGATAATTTAAGTATTTGGATCATTGCAAGAGTAGATGATATGAAAACTATAGAACATTAAATTCTTCACATGTTGGGGTGTGCGTTGTTGGATCCAAAGTAACAAGAATTCAATGACAACACCCTAGTGTGTAAAGCACTAATATTCTTAGCCAATTACTTATTGTTTGTCTTAATTGTATCCTCATAACTTTGGATCCAAAGGTGCATACCCTAGGATACATAACATTTACTACTCTATAGTCGGGTGCTTATTTCTCACCTTAATTGCATCCTCTGCTATGATGTTTATTTGTGTCATGACGGTTTTGACAAATTTATTATCGAGCATAACACGATTGGGCAATCATCCCTTTGTCTCTATGTATGTTTATCAATATCTTGTCAAATCCTTTCACCAATCTAAACTTCTTCCTATTTCACTTTCTCTTTAAACAAATTTCTGAGATGGACAACTCGCTACAGAGAGGGATTTCAAAGAGCGTTGTCTACCTGTTCTACGAAATGACTTTTTTCACTGGAATCCGGTGACTTAAATCTGCACAAAACCATCATGTTGTGTTGTTTTAAATCCATTTTTAAATACAGAAATGGAATCAAAATGCTGAAAAACCCTTCAAGCACTTGGATTATACAGAAATAATCACTTAGAACTAGTGATCTAACTATTTCTCATCGGATTTCAAGCAAATGTACCCAAAAAATATAACCAGATAAAATTCATTTTGTAGAACTTTTAGCCTACCGCATTTCAAAGGCTGCGTTCTCCACTAAATGTGCAGAAACAACTCCTTTTTGGTTACATAGGTATAGACTTTAGGTTTATGGCATTTTTTAAGAGCATATACATCTTTATATCTAGTTACGCTTTACGGATTTATTTGGATGGATGACGTGTGAGCTTCTTTCTAGGCACTTAAAAGAGAACACTTATTCCGCACTCATCACGCCCCATTCCGCGACTAAGGGGGCACTGTGTCTGTCCCCTTCCGGCCCTTGTGGTACGAATCCAGAGGTAGGTTTCTCAGAATCGCCTGAACTATAAACTGTAATCTCGTCCACCAGATTTTGCGATTTTAGGGTATAATCTGGTCTATGAATCTACCTAGATGACAAAAGTGTTGATTTGATCCATAAAAATATGTGATTTTAAAGAGATTCCGAGGAAGATCATCCAATTCGAAGCGAAATGAGTGCTAGTTGTAAAACGTTGTCCCGGACTCGGGTCGGGCCCTGGATTCCTAATCCATGCTCAGCTTTGGCATCATGTCATGTTATGTTTTATTTTATTTTATTTTGTAAAACAGCTGTTAAGAAAGGCTACGGCATTTCAACGCCAAGCCAACTGATTGTTTTTTGTGATGCTTGATAGAATCAAAGTTCTGAAATGCTCTTCACTTTTGGCCTAATCAATTTAGAAATTCTTCAAATTATATATAATTGTATATTTGACTTGCTAGTACTGTACAATCTGATTCTGATTATTTTACTTAAATTTTTTTAAGTAAGTTATATATTTGAAAAAAAAAAAGAGATTTCATTAAAAAAAATAAATAAATAAATTGTATAACTAGATTTAGGTTTTAGATGATGGTAACCAAAAAAATGAAAAACAAAACGTTAAACAATATAAATCTACCAAACTCTGATGATTAAGATGAGTATTAGACTCGTTTATTTCATTCTATACAATTTGAGAGGAAATTTATTCTTTTTCTTTGAAAATTACAAATTCGAATCTGAATATCCTCGCACAAAAAACGGCTCTCTCACATATCCTCTGTAACCAACTCTTTATTCAAAAATATTTTCTCGACACTATATCAAAATCATTAGACCTTTGTCACTCCTCCATCTCTGTAACCAACTCTTTATTAAATAGAAATTGGAAGAGCAGCCATTGCACAGGAATAACACACAAACAATAGATTGTATTACTGCATTCTTACACACATAGATAGGTAAATATATAGCTGAATTCAGATCCAACCGATTCCATATTTGGAGGGAGTGGTTGAGAAGATATCTCAACAGCCTCCTACAAATCTTCAACCAACTCAATCTAGTCTCCTAAAGTAAGCTTTATTCTAATACCCTCCCTTAATGCTTACTTTACAAATTACAATACTTAATCACAATTACAACACTTGAACTTTCGTCTGTTTGTCTGGTCTTCCTCAGCACTGAAACTCACTCTGCAATCACACGGCTTCCGCTCTTTCTTCTTCCTCTTCTTCGAGCTTTCCATCGACACATTTAAAGTCAAAACGCCTCTGACCATCTTTCTTGCACTTGTATACTGGACAATTTGACAACTTGGCTCATCGGGGCTTCCGTGATAAAAGTTGACAATTATTGATGCATTCTATGAACTTGCCTTCATCTGTAGGATTTTTTCTTTTGCCTATCCTTCAGTATCTAGAAGAAAAGTTTGGATACAGAATGTCCTCAACATTCCTTTACACAATGTGACTTCCAATAAAAACAATGTACTTGATACTGGGGCTACCAGCTTGCATCAAAATACAAGTTCTTATTTTTACATAAACACTTACACACAAAACTTTAAACTCACTAGGTAAATGTAACCTGTAATTGTCGATCTTGGAGCACCGAAGTACAACAAGAATCTACAACTTATAACATACTGGACATAATCAAACTAGTAACATGCTCTTGTGGCACCGAAGAACACACAAGAACTACAAGGTTGAATTACATCACTATGTTCAAAATTTGGTTATTCTTTACAACTTAAACAATATAAAAATAACCAATTTGACATAAATCTCTCTCTGTGCGTTAAAATAAACAACATTTATTCCTCACGCAGTCGCTCACAATGGATTAACCCTTCGATACGAGTTTAACTGCAATGATCTATACGCTGGGCTGAAAGAATAGTAGTTGTAACGATGGCTCTATTTACCATTCGGTTCTCAAAATAACAATGTTAATCGAATGCTTTTACCAATTCATTCTTGTTTGATCTTCCATGCATAACGCGATTCTCAACATAAATAGTAATAGCCTTCACGGATCTGAAAGCTAAGAGCCTCGACAGATCAAACATACATCAGATTTTCTTCTCACAACAACGATACTTCCTTCTTTCTATGCACATGTCCCCCTCTCTAACAACATGATATCTGCAAATAAAAACACAATGGCTGGCACAACTTTGCAACAGATTTACTTGCGCACAAAAATAAGTTAACAAACACACACAACAAACATAAATTCAACACTCCTAATCTACATATGTACAAGGATTAAACTTCACATCTCTCACATTTTCCTGGGCACTCCGTGAGGCGCTAAGCCCAACCAAGCTCTGATACCAAAATAGAAATTGGAAGAGCAGTCATTGCACAGGAATAACACACAAACAATAGATTGTATTATTGCACTCTTACACACATACATAGGTAAATATATAGCTGGATTCAGATCCAACCGATTCCATATTTGGAGGGAGTGGTTGAGAAAATATCTCAATAGCCTCCTACAAATCTTCAACCAACTCAATCTAGTCTCCTAAAGTAAGCTTTATTCTAATATTATTCACACATTCCAACCCGCACACCCTGTCATCCCCATCTCTATGTGGATTTACTTAATTATTTTCATATTAATACCATACTCCGTTGTACCATGCACGTTCACTGTAATCACATGCACTTGTTAGTTAATTAATCCAGCACAGGCTCTTATTTGATCACTGAAATGTGACTAAAGTACTAATTATATTGTTATCATATAATTTTAGAAAAGGCGTAAAGGAAGAGCAACGTAATCCAACGTCTCAATCCAAATCAATCAACAAGATACAACCAACGAGTTTTTTTCCTCTTATATCTTAAATTAAATTAAATAACTGAAAGTAAAAAAATTGTATGCTTCTATCTATGCTTTCTAGTATTCATTGAAATGTGTAATTATTTTTGTGGTTAGCATGGAATTGACATTTTGTGTGTGTATATGTTAACCATGAGAGTCACTAACTGGTAGGTTTTGATTAAGGTGGACATTCAAATATTTTATTTATAAACAAAATTTATTTACACTTTTTTGTTATTCACATTTTTTAATATATATATATATATATATATATATATAGCAATTGAAAGTAAAAAAATTCTTATGATCTCATTGTGAGGGAGACATGTAATTTCTTTTATGCTCAAGATGGAGCTAACACTTGACAAATGTATTTCTATATACACAAACATTATATATCAATGCAAATCCATCTTAACTATGGATCTATTATAAGAAGAGGGGGATCAAACCCTTTAAGTGATTTTTTTTTTTAAGTTAAAAGAACTTTTCAAGGTTTGCACTTCCACGGATTTGATTCCCCTATGCCCATGATAGATTTAGAGTTAAGATGGATCCTAGTTAAAACATTTCAATGAATTTTTCTTGAGTATTAGGAATATATTTAATTCCTTCCACTATCAACATGGAGTTGACACATAGAATATGATCTCAATGTGAGGGAGATGCAAGACAAAGCTCACATTAAGAACCTCCTCCCATGATAGAGTTGAGATGAATCCTGGTTATGGTTCAAGGAGAAACATGTCATAGATGAGACTTCAACATCGATGGGGAGGAGAAAACTCCCCACCCCAACTAATTGAGCTACAACCACTTGATGATTTTAAAGTTAACATATACTCATATTGATTTAATATACATGGATAATTATGTTTTTTATTTTCTTCATGCTTATTAAATTGTGATTAAGATGGACTTATAATAGCCATTGCCTATGAAATTATAATAATGTCTTAAAAAAAATAATAATACCATATATAAGGCTTTTGTGATATTAGTTTATTCCCTTATTTTACACTATACTTGGCTTACTGTTTTTAAATTGAAAAGACCTAAGGAATGTTTTGCTCCTCTAGAGATTTGATGTCTCTCTATGCATCATAAATCTATGTCAATTCATTACATTTTTTTGATAATATCTTTCATTGCATAATCCTTTGACACTATTGTTTATATATTTCATTTTATTATATTCACATTTTTTTGTGTACTTTATTTCTATTCTAATTATATTCATTTTAATTTCCCTATATATATATTTTTTTTGAGACATTGTTTCTCATATTTATTTTTGTATTATTTTCTATGTTTTAATATGTAAAATAATTAGCCATCACCTTTATCATGTTAATATTGATATCATATACAACTTGTTTTATTTTTATTTTTAATTTTACTCTCCATTAATTCAATGTAATAAATCATTTTTCACTATAATATTAAAAATTAATGTATGCATTTTTTTTTTCAATGCATAGTTGAAATCAATGTGCCAAATGATTGTATGGTGTATTGTTATTGATATATTAATATTTTATATAAATTTCATCTGTAAATCTTTTACATAAGAGAGATATTGAATTATTTTATTTATTGTTGACATTGAAATTACAATCTCTTTGATAGCACAAAACATAAATCAATTTCTCTCTCTATATATATAAGTTGATATGATATATTTTATTTGAAGTGGACATTGAAATATTTTTTTTGTTATTTATATTTATTTTAAATTCTACTTGTTAAATCCAAGTTAAACATGAAAATAATCACGAGCTATAGACACAATAATAAATATTTTTACTTTTAATTATCTCTATGTGCATGTAAAGTTTTAAATATTTCATTTATGGAAGACATTGAAATAGGGTTTTATTATTAATATTCTCTTTAAATTTCAAGTGTCAACTACATTGTATGAACCCAACGGGTTTGCTACAACCATTACCAATTCCAGAGAAGAAATGGGAAGTGGTAACCATTGATTCAATAACAAAATTATCCAGGACATCAAGACAACATGATTCAATCATGGTAGTGGATGATAAATTGAGAAAGGATGCTCATTTTGTTCTTGTAAAAATGACTCATACAACAACTAATATTGCCGAAATTTACATGAGGAAGATTGCTAGGTTGCATGGGATACCTAAGAAAATTGTCTCTGATAGAGATACAAAGTTTACTTCAAATTTCTAGAGGGGATTGTTTAAATGATTTGGTACAAATCTAAACTTTATCACACAACACCATCCACAGTCACATGGGAAGACAACGAGAGTCAACTAAGTAATTGAAGACATGTTCATAATGCATGTGATGGATAAGCCGTCTAAGTGGGAAGATTACTTGCACTTGGTTGAGTTTGCCAATAATAATGGGTATCAAGATTCATTGAAAATGAGCCCATTTGAAGCATTGTATGGTAGGAAATTCAATACTCCAGTGACTCGGGAAAACCCAATAGACAAAGTGGTACTTGGGCCAGAATTGCTCAAGGATATGGAAGACCAGATGCTTATAATTAAGCAGAATTTAAAGGTAGCGCAAGATAGATGAAAAATTTATGCAGATAAGAACAATACAACTAGAGAATTTAAAGTGGGGGAGCATGTGATGTTAAAATTGAAGCCCACGAAGAGATCTTTAAAGTTGGATAGTACAAAGCTAACAACCAGATTTTGTGGCCCATTTGAGATATTGGATAGAATAGGGCTAGTTGCATACATGCTTCCACTTCCATCTTCCATGAATGTGCATAATGTATTTCATGTCTCTTTGCTAAAAACATATGTACATGATCCTAAGCATGTTATTGATTGGAATCTGATTCGGGTAGAGACAGAGGGAGACTTTCAGGTCCAACCAATGCGAATATTGGACATAAAGGTCAAAATGCTCCATAATCGAGTTATAAAGCTGCTAAAATTCTAGTGGACCTGATATGGTCCTGAAGATGCTACATGGGAGCAAGAAGATGCCATGCGGGCAAAGTACCTACAACTTTTTAAATAAAAATTTGAAATTGTGTTTATGTTTTGTATATGGACTGAGGATAGTGCCAAAATAAGGGGGAGGGGATGTAACACCCCCGTTTTTGAGCCCCATATTAAATCACATATTTTTTTAATCTATGAAAGGCCAAAGTGCCCAAACAATTGAAATAGGATAGTGTGCTTAGGAAATGTAATGTTTTGATCAATATTAATAATTAATACATCGGTGACTACTAGAATGACAAGGGCAAGAGTTATAGGGGGTTATGATTCAATAAGAGAGGGGGATTCGGGGGCTAAGTATTTATTTTATATTTTGTTTACCCATCTTTTTTAATGGAGAATAACAGTTACATGAGCTTCTTGAGGGGGATGCCAAGTGGTTCCTTAATTCCAAGAATTACATAAACCCATATTTGTTCTGTGGTGGGGCTTGCTTCTTATCCAATCATTCACTCACTCACCCATGATTCATTATTCATTGTTCACACATTTCACCATGTTCTCTCTCCATTCACTCTTTCACCCACTCGTCTTTCATCATTTGTGTTTGGTTTGGGAAGGGAAAACGAATTTTTGAAGAGGAGCCATGGTTTTGTTGGTTGTAAAGACTACTGGTGTATTTTAGCCATGGCTTGTGTTTCATTTTACTCACAACTATGAATCCTGAGAGTCCCAACATGGAAATTCTGGACCAGTTGCACTGGAGCCCTTGAAGGAGATGGACATCTTGAGGGACTGTGTGGCATAGAAGGGGGTTCGTTGTCTTGGGTTGTGTAGGATGGATAAAAGAGAGCCGGTGTACATGGATTGATATGGGTGCTAAAAATCCTATGAGATCTTGAGTCCTGACTAGTTTCAGAAGACGAGTGATACTCTAGAACCATCCTTGTGGATTCATCACCCTGGCTCGGGGGTGACATTGTTATTGATACTTGGAACAATAGTGTCTACAATTGGGTGGAACGTCCTTGGTATGCAACCAATTGGTGATTCGTCTCATTAAAAGATAAGTTCTCTTTGTTATGGTTTTATTTACTTCTGTATTTAGTTTGTTTTCTATTTATTTATATATGAATTTAGTATCCATAGTATGCATGCTTGTTGGTTATTGTTGTGTATGACATATGGTTCATTTCTTTTATGGTTTAGCATGAATCTTGATCTATGCATGTGAATATTTCATGCATATTTATTAATTAAAATTTAGATCAGAAGTTGAAAGAAGTCTAGAAGTGGGCTTGAAGTGGCTTACTCCGGCCTGGGGGTGGTTGGGTACATTACAAGACCCCTTTTGGAGAAGGCACTATTTATTTACTTGACTTCATTCTTCATCATTAGAGATGGGGCGATTGGATTTGTGCCTTTGATGTACTATTTTTTCTATGAGTGGGATCATTACTATGCCTATAGATGTTCACATAACTTACGGGGGCTCATAATCCTTAGATACAATGATGGCATAGATGGGGGGAGGTGAGACGGGGCACTATTTCACATATCAATTTTTTTCTAGTGGTAGGAGATTCCATACATGATTTTGGAGTTCTCATATGTGAGGATATATTACCTAGTGAATGATAGATTTCCTTACCATTAGAGATGCACTAGGGGCCCATGGGTGAGTGCATATATATTTTTGTTTAGTACGAGCATATTTCTTACTTTATATAGTATTTGTTTTTCTTTGGATTTTATTCATACACAATATTGATTTTTGATATATTTCAATGTGTGTGTGGTACTAAAGACCCCTCATGTACTAGGGGTCGTTCATGTCATTTCACTAGGGGTCATAAGTCCATGAATATTGGGTAGGACTAGTTGAGTGGAGGCCTTACATAGATTAACAGTTGAGGTTGAGAGGAGGACAAAAAACTCAGTTAAAAACATAGTCCATTGATCTGAGGTGGCACTTTGATTTCGTTTTATGGGGTGTTCCCAAGGTAGGATATGAAGAGTCATGTGATGATATGAAGGATGCATGTCTGTAGATACTAGCTAAATGGTGCCCTGTTATGAGGAGGTTTGTAGAGGATATATCCACTATTAGACAAAGTATCCTTAGAAAATAGAGTTGGAGGGGCATCCTTGGTCGATGGATACCTATATTTTCAAGCCTTTCCACCATAGCGAATTTGTATTTGTGTATGAGCATGGCCCAATTTTGTTGATTTTATTTTTTTGTGATGTAGCATGATGAGGGAAAATATTCGATGAATAAATTTAGGATCATTTTTTTTTTCATGTTTTCATTAAAAATAAAAAACGTGTAGCCTAATTTATGATTATAGTTATGCATACACATATTTTCAACTTAAATATAAACATTTTACATGAACATATAACATGTTTTCTTAATATTTTCACCAAATCAATGATTGTGCATCCCGCTTTTTGGGGAATATTTTCTACATATGGATGATTAGTTAATATCAACTACTATTGGAAAAACAATGATTGTTTAATTGAATTCATGTAAATTTATGTAGGAAAATAATTTTTTTTCTTCCGGTAGAGTCGAAAACTAGGATAGGATCATACTCGTGTGACACGGGGTTGATTCTGACCACTACCACTATAATATCCATGTATAACCACACAATCCCAAGCACAACACATCGATAATTTGAGGTTTTGATCAGATGACCTCCCATATCAGAGTTCATTAATAGTGCACTCCATCACTGGTTGATCGAAACCCCAAGGGTGTAGGAAAAAAGAAATTGGTACTTTACTTATGTTATTTTTTTCACTTATTTCAACACGCAGGTGATATATCATGTTGTACGTTAGAGTGTAGAATTTTTCACATGTATTTATAAATACATTTTCCATTGTAATTCCTTTTTGTTGTAAGTTCCCTCTTATTGATATGAAAGTTTGTTTTTTCTCTAAACATTCTACTATGGGATTGTTTTTTTAATTATTGTCAATGATGCCCATGTGATACTATTGAAATGGTGTTATTTCCAAATTTCAAAATTATTAATAGGAAATCAATTGGTTATCGCCCGAGATAAATGATATGTATATATTTTTACAAATATTGTTTGATCATCAAATCGTTTGATACGTTATGACATATGCGGTTTAAAAAAAAAACATTGTTTTGAATATGATGGTGGATATACATTCTTTGAAGAAAATGGCTCATTTTATAGTTTCATAGTCCTATGGATACGCCACTTGAGTGGTGTATTCTATTGAAGGTGAGTAGAAGGAATAGGCCATCGAGGCTAGTTTCTGAATCCAGTGACTAGCATTGTTGCTAAAAATGATGGGGTAAAATCAT
>JZKD02S1610396.1:74724-102806 GCA_000966675.3 Picea glauca
TTCCATCTCTCTCTCTCTCTCTCTCTCTCTCTCTCTCTCTCTCTCTAAAATTCTACCCATTTCTCCCTCGCTCCCTCCCTCTTTCTTAAGGCTGATATCTACATTTCCAAATCCCTTAATGGTGCCAATATTCCCATTAAGGGGTAAGGTGTACACTTGGGAGGTCATCTATGTGGGTTCAAGGTGTTGTTTGTGGCCCTCTATGCATGAGTTCGAAGTGTTTTTTATGAACTTGGCCTATTTTATTTATTATTTTATTGCACTATTTATATACCAACTTCTCTCGAGTGAATATTATAAAAAATGTTATAGTAATTCATATTTACTCCATCGAATATACCAATAATATCCTTTGATGATTAACATGGGATGGTCTCAAACTATTTCCCATCCCATAAAACATTATCACGTATCAAATGATGGGCTCTAGCATGTTTTTCCATGTAAGCTATATCACTTTAGCAACAATGTGTGAATGAAAAAATTGTGCGTTTCCTATTTCGTTCATTATAAAAATTGTGCATTTCCTATTTCATTCATTATATCACTTTCTGAATAATTAGGATGGAATTATAACATGTATTAAATGCCTTTCATTTCAGACTCTTTTTTAATCATAAAAAAAAATAATAGAAGCAACAATAATGTCTAACAATTTTATCGATGGGTGTCGACAATCTTATCATTAACCCTAATGGGCATGCATTTCTACTGGGCCTTTGAATGGTATTCTTTGGACTGGAGCGTCGAAACTTGGTGGCTCTTTCTATGTCCCGCTTGTCGGCCTCACCATGCTTTGAGGTAGCGGGCCCTTATAAAATTTTGTCGTGACGATGATTGGATATGGAGACGATACAAATACATATTGAATCAAGAAGCCCGGGGCACCAGTGGAAGCTTTCCAAGTCCACCGCATACAAATACACCATGTTCTGAAAATTGTTCCGTGTATAGAATCAAGCTCTTCAGACTTAGGTACTTTTCACATACTTCCAATTTGCTTACGATTTACAAAACCAAATCTGGCATGAGCGACTAGTCGTCAGAATATTGACCCAAAAATCCATTTTTGACCCGAATGGTCAGAGAATGAACGGTAAACAAAATGCTCACATGTTCCTAATTTAAAAAGTTGGACAACTTATCTTAAGAAATGTGTGCTATGTTTTCTATTAGTGATCCAAACGGTGCATGTGAGTGGGCTGAATATTTGCTGTCCCAACATTCAAGTATTGTTTGGTTGGATTTTTTGTCCCACGGATTTAGAACAGGTGAGTTAACATTACTGAGTGCTTTAACAACACACTCCATCACAAACTATCCTACACCTCCTAAACTCTTTTATCTAATAAGTCTCACACATTCATTGCATATTTTTCATTAAAAAACTGATTAATCTCAAAATTTTCAATAGATATACACTTCTTTAGAGATAAATATCATTTAACAAACCATATATATAGTCAATATATATCTAACAATAAAATAATAAATTCTATATAAATTGAGATATATATATATATGGTTGGATCTAAAAATTTATAAATCCAAATGTATATATTCTAACATATTATGCATTTATTTATCTCAATCATATTACTTTCAAAATGCTTATAAATTACTTTAGATATTCTCCCAAGGGCCAACATCCTTGGCAGTGGCGCCCTTTCCTGTCTTGACGGTCAACTAAATTTATTTATTTTCCAGCATAGAGAGATGATAGTCTGTATGTATATTTATAGATGGGTGTGGCTTACCACTGAAGGCATTCAGATTAAAGTTGAAATGCTTTCACCCATCTACTCTTCATCCACGTAATACAAACAAAATTATCACATGGACCCCTCGTAGCTAGGGAATTGACTTATATTTTTGCAAACACCTCCTCTTGCGTTAAATGAGTAGAGACTTTAGCTTCATTGCAACTTTTAAGTGTATATACGTCTTTATAATGTATATCTCTGTATTTCGATAGATGGCCAACTTTTTTCGGGTAAATTGTTGTGGATGCAGCTGAAGAGATACCTGCGTGTATATATATATATATATGAGAGAGATTGGCCTCATATATAGATGAGAGATATCAGCTAGCCTGTGAGCCCTCCCGGAAAACACATGATCGATGTCCCGTCCAATACCCCGTAGGGCCCTGGATTCCTCATCAAATTGTACGTTGCTCCGTCTTGCCCAATAATTGATGCTGGATGCGTTAATAATTGTTGTCCTCGGCTTTGTTACACAGTGTCCTCATCTTTGTCATTTTATATTTGTATTTTGTAAAACCACTTCCCGAAAAAGAATCTCAATAGATATGTTATTGACAGGTGCTTACAACCACCTCATGGCATGGCAGAGTAATGGTCTCTTAATGTGCATTTGGAAGGTGTTAACTGTTCTAAGAAATGACATTTATTTTGGGAATTTTGCTATATAAATCTGCATGAAATCACTATTTTTTGTTGCTTAAAATTTATTTCTGAATACAGAAATGCATTCAACATGCTGGAAAACCCTAGGGCAGTAGGATGATATAGAAATAATCAATCAAATCTGTTGATTTAACAATTTCTGGCCAGATTTCGGGCAAATGTTCTCGGAAAATATCACTGGAAAAGAGTCATTCCATAGAACGTTCACATTACTTCATTGGGAAATGGGTAGACAAATTGAAAATAATAGGCATATACTTCGTAGCATGCACATTGTGGAGCTTTGATATCTTATCATCCAAGTAATTATGAAAGATTGAAACATGAAGAAGTTTAATTGAAAAACGTGTCACATTTTGTGACATCGAAAGTCGACATAACTCAAGCAAGATGATTGTCACAATAATACATAACCATTAAGGAAAATTGCAATCCAACATATCCTTTCATGAATGTCACAATGCAACATAACCCTTGAAAAACATTGCAATTCCACATAAGTCAATCAAGATGAACATTACATTGCCATATAACCATAAAAAAACATCACATATTTTACAGTAAAATGAATCTCAAAATGTTATTATGATGATAACAAAAATAATTGAAATCCTTTGGTTGTTCCATTATAGATTGATATGAAAACATAAAAGTTGGTGGGCATTTAAGAAGGATGAAGAAAGTGAAGTTACGATAAGTTTATCACCTCGTTGTTGCCACTCAAAACAGGGTCTTGAGCTTTAGATTTTTTAAATCCTACATCACTGTCTGTCTAGCTTCTATGAGTACTCTTTTCAAGATATTTGTAAAGTTTAGCTTTGAGAAAGCCCCAAAAACATTCAAGAAATATCCAAAGTTAAAGTTTGAGAAACGCCTTTTAAATTTGAGAAAGCCCCAAAAACATTCAAGAAATTTCCAAAGTTAAACTTTGAGAAACGCTTGAAGACTTTCCATAAATTTTCAAAGTTTAAATTCAAGAAGTCCAAAAAAGCTTTTAACTATTTTCTAAAATGTAAACTCTTAAAACCTCTAAAGACTTTCAAGAGCTTTCAAAGGTTAAACTTTGAAATAGCTTCATAAAATTTTCATAATTAAAATTTGAGAAATCCTCTAATTCTTCGATAGCTTTCCAAAATAAAACTCTGAAAAAAAAACCCGAAGCCTTTCGGAAAGTCCCGAAAACTTTTAAAGACTTTCCAAAATGTAAAAAGAAAATTCCAATCATCATCTTAATGACTTTTAGGAAGGTTTGAAATTTCCCTTTCAAATGAACGTTCGAAAAAACAAAGTTTTGGATACTTAAGGAAGTTTTTAACGAATAGAATTCAGAATTTACCAAAAGACTTAAAGGTGTTTTTAAGAAAATTATTGAAAATAAATTTGAGAAATTGTCGAAGACTTGAAGACATTTGAGAACTTTGGATTTCAATTGATCTTTGAAATCTTCCCGAAGGCGTTCGAGGAGACTTAAAAGTAAATGACTTTTGAAGAAAAAACGAAACACTCTGAAGTCTTTTTGAGGTATTTTGAAAACGTCTTTTTAATGGAATTTTGTAAACTTTAGATAGCTAAATTGTGTTTCTTTCTTAAGACTGAACTTTCAAATGATCATAGACACAAATCCATCATAAACACAAATCCCAAGATTACTATGAAAGTGAAGTAATTATAGGGGTATGAATGGCATACCTATCGTATTCATAAGCATACCTTATTGCTTATGTTAAGGCTGTCATGTCCCTTAGCCACATTGTAACCAAGGGTTTCGTTGGCATATGTTTCAGATTCATACGCATACCTTATCATTTAGGGCTATGGCCACCACGTTTCTTAGCTACCTTATAACCAGAGGTATCGTTGGCATATGTTTTAGATTTATATATATATCTTACAATTTATGTTAATGGTTGCCACATTATGACCATTTATGATAGAATGGGATTTCAGATTCATACACATACCTTACCATTTATGTTCATGGTGGCCACATCCTTTAGCCACATTGTAACCATGGGGTTTCAAATTCATACCCATAACTTACCTTTTATGTTAACAGTGGCCATGTCCCTTAACCCTATAGTAACCATGGGTTCATAGGCATACGTTTCATATTCATACACATGAATTTCCATTTCATCACTTATGCTTTCCATACATGTGGTATGGTGGGCTATGGTTTCAAATCATGCAACGGTGGTTGACCGTTTCAAATTATCCAATGTTGGTCACTAACCTTTCAACCACAAAATTTGTTAGGTATTTTTGCATCCCACTATATAACTGTCTCAAACTAGTGCATTCTTCCTATGAAGAAGCTATGTCAAAAGAAGAAGTTGAATCAAATGGATGAATAGTTGAAGGAAAGAGGAAGTCATGGTCGAGGTAATGTATAATCCAATCTTTTTATTTTATTCTAAAATGTAATTGCACTCGTCAGTTTTCAAAGATGAAATCGTGAAAACATGATAATTTTAACCTGTCTTTTATAATTATTTATTTAAGAAATTGATTGAACTTTCAAAGTCACGAGTTCAATTATGTCTACTAAATAATTTATAGTAGTGTATAATATTAGCCTACTAGTTTGCCATATAATAAAAATTGAAACTTTTAAGATGTTCATTGTATATTCATGAAAAAATATTAGAGATTAAATTTAATCCATAAGTTAATTTTCCATGTTTTTTTTTTTAAAACAAAACACTAAATTTCATGTTTTTCTAAAATGTTCCCTTATTTCTGTTAAATAAAATTATTTTACTATAAAAATGGAAAACCTTAGAAATCTGAATATCTTTACAAAAATATTGTCAAACACTTTATGTTTGACATTTAAGAATTTGTAAGATTTGTCAATATTTATACACTTTAAGATAAGTTTGGATCCTTAAAATTTTTTGCTAATATTTATTGTATTATAAAACACAGTTATACTCATCACTTCTCGAAGTCGAAATTTTGAAAACATTACAATTTTTACGATGTCTTTTACAATTCTATGCCATGGATAATTAACAACTTATAGAGTGTATACTGTTTTCCATTAGTTTACTACATAATAAATATTTAAACTTTTAAGATGTTTCCTATAAGAGTTTGCTCCAATTATATGTTCATGAAGAATTGACAACACGTCAATCTATTATGATTATTTAAATTTGATTTCATCAAATCCTAACTTATTTGTCCATTACCATGTTCAACATTCTTCTTTACCATGAAAAAACTTCACCTTAACCATTACTATATTACAGTAATTCAAATTTTATTTTATCAAATCGTAACTCCTTTATCCATTACCATGTTCAACATTCTCTTTTACCATGAAGAGACTTCACCTTTACCATTACTCTGAAGAGTGATTGTCGTTACATGGTAAAGATGTCACCATTAGATTAGCATGCATATATTTCACCTTTACCATATAGATCCTTTGTAATATAGTATCACCTCTACCATATAGATCATCTGTTCATTTTCATTTTACTAGAAGAAATAACTAAATCTAATCCCTGTTATTTTTTCAAATATTTCCTAAACCCATATCTTAGTTTTTTTCCTTTATCAATTTCTTCTGAACCTTTTGTAATGTTTACTTTCAAAATTTCCCAAAAACCTCAAGGTTTCTCAAAAGTTTCAAACATTGAAAGGATCTTTAAACTTATATAATCTTTCTCATTGATGGGACTATTTCAAAGTGTTAATTGTCTAAGGTTACGAAAGCCTTCAGGGCATTTACAAACTTCAAACTTTCACACTACCTAAAGGTGTCAAGTTGTTTCGGAAGTTCTCTTTGTGAAAGAGCTTTCCCTATTTTATGGAAAATCAAAACTTCTGAGTTGCGATCCATCGTGAAGTCTTTGATGTTATGTCAACGTCCTTACAATATAGCATTCATCTTATTTAAATAATAAAATAATATAACGTTTACATCATTATTTATTAACAAATTTTACATTGTAAACACGTTACATTCAAGGGTTTTTATTTTTTTTTCGTGCGTTATGTGTTACAAAATATAGTTTCTATATATAATTAATATTAGTACCTCCCAAAATATATATGTATATTCAAATGAGGTTTACAAAAGACTAGTGAATATTTAAAATCTTCACATGATGACATGGTGTTTATCTAACATTTGTAATCCAATTATATCATTATATAATTGTTTTACTATTATATTCATTATATCACGGCTTTACTATTGCTACAAATATTTTTGGCTTATAATTATTCTGTTAAATTGGATATAGATCTAAAATTTAATTTTAGCATGTTTATCATTGGAAATTATGGATATTATTTTTAATATATTTTATTTTCTATTTTATTTGTTGGTATAAATTAAAATGGTTTGTAAATATTGGAATTGTATTTTATAGAATTTTTGTTTTCTTTATCAATGAAATGCTTTATATAAAAGATTTATGATTTATGATTTATGGGTTTTATCTTCCATTTCACTATTACACATCCTAATGATATAGGTTATATATATCGTTTGGTTGTGATATTTTGTAACAACCTATCCATATTGATGTTATATATCTCGTTTGGTTGTGATATTTTGTAATAACTCATTTGTAATGACAAAAAGCGAAGCACTAGGTATTCTTTTTTTCGTAATAAGAAATTAACATCAACACAAGATCACAACAATGCTTAAAATACAACATCATAAGTAAAAGCAGTACCATCTATTCAGTAAGGAAATCACCAACAACAAATTCAACACGTCTACGAAGGATAGTGACACATAACATAAATAGCGTAGAAAGTTAGCACATCATAATCATATTGAATCAATTTACAACAACATTCAATCAAATAATGAATATGAAATGACTACCCTCCCAACCTACCCTGCAAGGTTAGGACCTCCAGGACACATAAGCAACGCTCAAGCCCAGGTTCCCATCGATTTTGACCATTTAAGGTCTAAGGGTTGGCGACTGTTTTGAGGAACAAACATGTGTCCACATCCCACTAACAATCAATTCCAAATTATCTAGAACAATCTTAAATCTTACTCATCAATTAATCAAGGCGCAAGAGTAATCCTCATCTTTATCATTCATACATCAACATTAAATATTCAATGCGCTCGAGCATTCAACCTATAAAAACCATCATTCATCAGCATAAAATATCAGTGCACGCGAGGAGTCTAGTTCCTCAACTAGTCACACATCTCATTATTGAATTGCGCATGAGAATTCTATTCTATTAATCCATCATTTACACATAAACAATTCAATATGCATGAGATATTGACTTTATTTCATAAGGCGCAAGGGATTAAAATTAATGAATCTATCATACCTCAATAATATTTAAGGCGCAATAGTAACAAAATTCTAATCCAATCAGGGAACATCAATATTCAATGGCCCAATGGAAAACTAGTTGTTAATCCATCATACATTAATAGATTTAATGGTGCAAGTAATAATTGTTAAATCACATACATTTAAGGTATATTTTAATTCGAGCAAGACGTCTAATGTCTAAAACAAGAAACCCTTACATTGTAATGTATTGCACGCAAGAAGTCTATTATCTAGAACAACATCCTTACATTACATTTCGAGTTGCGCAAGAAGTCTAATGTCTACAAAATCATTCATTACATTATCTTTATAGTGCGCACGAGAATTCTAACTATTGAACTAGTCATAGATCATTATTAAATTCAGGGTGCAATTAATCTAAATGAAAACCAATCTTAAATCACATTAAGTCCATGGCGCAAGAGAATCTACTTCAACTTAACGATACAAGAGAATATAAATGCTCAACCAATTATATAACAATGATATTTTAATGGCGCACAAGATCTACCACCAAACTTCATGAATAATTGCATGGTGCAAAAATCTAATTAATAAAACAATCATACTTCAACTTTATTTAAGGACCGAGATTAACGAATTCATAATCGATCATAATCCACATTACATACAAGGTGCGAGAGAGTCTAATCACACAATCAACTACACATCATTTTTCTTCATGGCATAAGAGAAATCTACCTTATTTTCAAGGGCTCAAGAGATTAAAACACTTAATCAATCAATTCCAAATTAAAATAACTAGCTACATTAATTAATGAAGAGTGGTTGGTTGCGAACACATTAAAGTGGCTATTAGTAGAGTTAAAATTATATTAAGAGTATGACCAAACATAATTTTTTCTTTTAAAAGAAAGGGGTGGATCCCACTTTAGAGTAGTATGGAGTATCAAGGAAAATCAAGTATTGAGGGAAGGTTAGCTTTATATCTCAAAAGTGACATGAAAATATCAACCCTATCCTTAAATGGAACCCCGAGGAAAATGAAATAATTGAGCATCATAACTTATTTAAGAGTCATTAATCATCAACACTGATAATAAATGTGACATGGTTTCTAAGAGTCCCTTCCTGAGACATGTAGGGACTAAAAAGGAATTGCACGAGTAATGATTAAATTGGAATAAAATTTAGGAAACAAAGAGGAGGTAATAAATATGGATGTAATTTAATTCATGTTAACAAGTCTCTAAACCCTAAGAGGATATCAAGTAGAGAAGGGAAAATGCAGCTACAGTTGAGGCAACGCAGTCCCTCTCATGGAAAAGGCAGAGATTAAGAACTAAATTAATGCAAAGACAAAATTGGTTGATACACAAGGAAAAACCATTAGGAGTGAACCCTAAGTTGGGTTAATTTATTTTCCATACACAGAGATGAATCCAGGAAATGGAAATGCCAGGAAGAGAGGCAGAAATCCTGGGTGAAATTAAGCGCCTCACACATAGATGGAATATGGTTCCACCATGTAAGGAAAAAAGGAAAAAGGATGAAAGGAAACTACTTTGTTCCATTTGTTCCATCAAAGCCATTTCACGGAGCAAAACAAAATGTGAGGAAACCTTGAGTCCCTCGTATTAAACTTTGAACAATGTCCAAAGATTTTCTATCTACAAGAAGGTCCTCTCAACCAAAACTTCAACTCTGCTTCATGGTGATCTTTACAACCATATCATTGTTGAACTCACCTTCCACAGAAAACTCCCATCCGAGTACCAAGTACTTGTAAGAGGACACCAAGCTAAATTGTCTATGGAAAATTGCCCAATGTACAAGGTTCCCATAGTCTGCTAAATGCAAACCCTAGTGTAAAATTTAGAAAATGCTAACTTTAAAAGTTTCTGAATGAACCATCTAAAATACTTTCATGCCTTCAGATAACAATGGAAAGTGATTACACTCAGAAATTTTTGTTCGAGTTTACAAGCCATCAAAATTTGAGAAATTTGACAACATGATTGTTTCACATTACTGCTATATTCCAACATCTTTTTAATTGAAACACTAATAAACATGGATTTTCACAACGTATAACTAGTACCATAAATCCATTACAATTTATCAACATACGAATCCATAAAAAATAAAAAAAACTGATTTACCTATGCAAATTTTTACACATGCATACCGTAACCAGTGGATGGACTTGTTGATGTTTTTCGACAGTTGTCTTTCCTCCTCACTCTTGCTTTCTAATCATTGAGACCTCACCAGTACCTCCGAGCCAACGCTAGGGGCACTCTTCTTTCCCTGAGCGCCCCGATCTGCAAAGGGGCCATGCACACAACTAGACAAAAGATAGTTCCAAGATTGTACAAGGTCGAGCTACCACTCTCTATTTAAGATAGGTATCCTAACTCCCAAAAGAAAAATCAGTCAAGAAAAATTCCGACAGTGTAAGCTTACGCATACCCCTCGTGATCCATTCCCCTTCTCTTCCATTAATTTTATAGAGTTCTCTTAGTTACTAGATTCCAAAATGCACATTTAATTCATTTTATTAAATTTTATTAGGAATATTCTTCCCCATACACTTGTCACCTGATCAAGTAGTTGCACCATAAATTGCTTTAATTAATTAAATTAATTTTCCAATTTCCCTCACCCACCTAAAAGCTTTCCTAAAAATGCTCCTCGATGCTCCTTTATTCCATCACATTCTCTTAATGACTGACGCCTTTCGTAAAGCTTAGCTAAGTTCATTTTAGGAAATTTCTCTATATACTATATTCCTTCTATGTTCCACATACCTTTTTCAATTAATTTCCCCTTTTGGCTAAGTTCGAAGTTAGCAAGTCTTGCACAAAAACAACAATTAATTTTTTAAATAATTTAATCCTCCATTAATTTTTAAATTAATTTTTTACCCCCCATTTTTCTTCATCCCTGCTTTATTAATTGCTTAATTAATTTTTGTGTTCTCATGTCCTACTTAGACCTAGTATTTAAATTCAACTAGCCTTAGCAAAATATTTTTCAAAGGAAATTTTATATTTTTTTAAACTTTACTCAAGCAACAATTATCTTAAGGTTGACTAGGTCAAAATTAGATATTGTTTTCTAGGTACCTAGGTTCATTGGCTCACTAGTGTTAAAAACTACGACATGCCCTTCAAGGCACACTACGTGCTCCAAGTGTTCCACTCACCTTCATTCAATTTTCATTTATGCGACGTGCCCTTCAAGATGCACTACATGCTCCAAGGGCGTCACACGCCTTTTTAGTGATTTTGGTAGATGGCCTCCCTTGGAGTAAATACTCCGTTAGGGGACCTTGTGGGAGACTAAGGGCCTCTAAGTTATAAGGACCCTACCTTATTGTGCACCCCTTAGAATATTCGTGAGATATTATCACAGTCTTCCCTCATATAATTGTGGATCTATTGAACTAGGTAATTGTTAACCTACAATTTGAGCCATGGCAGGAGTGCTAGTATGCTATGGCAGGGCTGCTGCCACACCTCTCCCTCAACATCTTTGGTCATCGTGGATGACCCCTTTACTCAAAATGTGACTCTGATTAAAAAGCAATCTCCTGCATCCATCAACGAAATATGTCAGTGATCCATAATCATCATCATAATATACTCGTCATATGTCACATATGCAATAACATAAATACTCAAACCATAAATAGTCCACTCCCTGACTCGATCCAGAGTCCAAGGAGGTCCATCAATGTTATCGACATCCTCAATCTGTCCAGAGTCCTCCACACTTAGGAGAAACCAGTCAATAACACATGTCGATACAAATATAATCAAATAACATATCATCATATCCACAACATCATCATAATCCATAAGAGAAACAATCAATCCGATCATGAATCGGATCACTTAAATGCAACTGTCCTCAAATAATAAGTCCAATCAAGTGTGCACAAGAGCAGTATGTTACATACACCCCCTCTTTTTTTAAACTTTGTCTCGAAGTTTCACAGTATATAAATGCATAAATAAAGTATCTGGCAATATCTAAAGGTCTAGCCATAAAAAAATGGAAATTGTTGATGCATATCATATGCATCCTCCTGGGTAGCCGAGTGTGGACTATAATCGTCCCACTGATCCTTGACCTAATCAACAGTTCGACATCATAGTTGTCGAATGTGATGGTTCAGAATGCGGATTGGATCTGTTGTGAGAGCACCCTCACCCAACATCCTCCCATAAATCATGTCAATCACAAGCGTAGGATCAATGACCTAAATTCACACACATATACAATATAAACATCGTTCATACGCCTCAAAGAATGAGGCACGAATAATTGTTAGGCCCTCCACAAATGGTCATGCGATGCATATCGGAAAAAACCTTTTGTCGATCTTGTGTTTATTCCAACCCTTTTTCATATCATTTGTACTTGTTCTTCCATTACTTGGATCTCTTTTGGTCCTACCAGGACCCCCTTCCTCGATTCTATCCCATCTCAAAGAAGTGTGACATGGTCGCCCATAGAGAAACACAACGATGCCATCTTAATGGTACCTTGATGGTTGTTGTTGCACGCAAAATCAGCTAATGACAAGAACTATTCCCAATGTTTCCATTGTTCCAACACACACATACACAACACAAACTTCCAAATTTGGTTCGTTCCTTTGGTCAACTTGACTATCTCAGGGATATGTTCTACTAAAGTTCAGTGGTCTTCCCAAGGCCTCTTGGGAAACTCGTCCAAAATTGTCTTACAAACCCCAATTCCCTTATAGGATATGAATATTTTGGTACTCAATGTTGATACAAACTAGTTATGTCAGGTGCCTCATAAAGAATCTAGCTATGTCAAGTGTCTGATACGTCATACGTACAGGGATAAAATGAGCACTCTTCATCAGAGTGTCAACTACCAAGAAAACTGGGTAGTGCCTCCTTGCCATTAGCGACAATCCAACAATGAAATCCATCGAAATGACCTCCAATTTTGATTTTGGAATATCGTGTGGTTGTAGTAATCCTACCGGATGTCTATGTTTAGCCTTCACTTTCTAACATTCTAGACATATTGCCACATCGTTGACTATGTCCACCTTCATTCCTTTCCATAAGAATAAGGGCTTAAGGTTTTTCCTCATCTTCATGACTCCTGTATGAGCCATGTACACTGCTCTATGTGCTTTGTATGAGATCAAAACTTCTCAAATCGTCATTTGGCGCTAAATAAATGCGGTACTATATCTCAATGATTTGTCATTATCCACAATATATCCCTCAATTTGGAACCAATATGGTGTCTTTTCCAATAGAGTTCCTTAACCTCGTATACCAGTCATCGTCGCACTATAGTTAGAATCATTTCATGAAGATTCATCTAAAGAGGCACCACTGACAATATGTGTGTTCTTCGACTCAATGCATCCACAACTTTCTTCATGGTTCCTTTTATGCAAGTAATCTCAAAATCGTGCTCGCTAAGCATTCCTGACCAACGCCCTTGCCACGCGTTCAAGTCACTTTGCATAAAAATGTGTTGCGAACCACAGTGGTCCATTTTTTTCTTCGAAATTCCATCCAATCAGGTAGTGTCCCCACACTCTCTGGGCATACACAGTGGCTATTAACCCCAATTCTTGTGTCGCGTAGTTCTCCTCATGATTCCTTAACTTCTCGAGATGTAAGCGATCACTCGATTGTCTAGCATCAAGACTCTGCCTAAGATTTCCTTGGATGCATCTATTCATACCATGAAGTCCTTGTCCATGTCAAGGACTCTTAGTATCGACGCTATCGTCAACACCTCCTTGAGCCTTAGAAATTATTCCATGCATTTCTTGGTCCATACAAACTTCCTTTTTTCCTTTTGCAATTTCATAATCGGATTTTCTATCTTCAAGAAACCCTCGACGAACTGTCGATAATATCCCACTAAACCCATGAAGCTATGCACTTCTAGGACATTCGTCGACGCAAGTCATTCCATGATATCCTCTACCTTCATTGAATCCAAAGTGATACCTTTGTTGAAGATGGCATGCCCTAAAAAAGAGCATTTCGATAGTTTCCCAAAATAATTTGTTCTCTCATAGACACTGTAGTACCAGGCGAAAAAGTTCCTCCTGGTCTCCTTCATCCGAGATTAAATCCCAACATCGTCAATGAGTACTTGAACAAAATTGTCCAAGTGTTCGTGGAACACCCCATTCATCAAGCTCATGAATACCCCTGGGGCATTTGTCAGTAAAAACAGAAACTTGTAGTGTCCAAACCTCATCTTAAATGTGGTCTTAGGAATGTCTTCTTCCTTGATCTGTAACTAGTGATTCCCTAATCTCAAGTCGATCTTTGAAAACACCGTCACGCCCTTCATCTGAATAATAGATCGTATATCCTTGGAAACAAATATTGGTTCAATTGATAGTAGTCAAGGCAAGGTCTCCATGACCCATCCTTCTTTCGTATGAAAATAACAGGTGCACCCCATGATGACACACTTGGATGTATAAGTCCTAGGTCCAAAAAATCTTAAGTTTAATTTTCAACTACTATAACTCGGGGGTCGACATATGATAAGGTGTTCTTTCTATCGGTTTGGTTCCAGGTTTTGGGTCAATGGTAAAGTCCATCTTTCCTTTGGAGGAAACCCTGTAACTCTTCTGGGAACACGTCTACAAACTCTCATACTACGGGAAGGTATTCTAATACTTCCGCCAAGCCCTTGTCATTCAACTCTAGGAGTGCATTTATATTTCATCCCTTGCGCATGCTCCTTCGTAGTTGTAAGGAAGGGATGAACCTCATGGATACTCCCTATTTTATTCCTACAATAACTCTTCTCCTTCCCTCATCTTCAGTTCAACTCAACCGCTTGCCTCACTGTTTGAGCATCGTATCATGCAATTCCAACCAGTTCATACTTATCATGTCATCATAAGATCTTAAGTTAGTGACGTAGGTCAAATTTCGTTAAATTATTCCCCAGGTTGAAGCGAGAGTTCATACCCCTTCCTCCAACCCTCTGGTTGTCACCCAACCCCACTTCAACGAAACTAAACTCATTTAGTCCAATGCCCTTACATAATCCCATAAGCGCGGTACTATAATAGAGCTCTCTGTAGCATCGTGATCTAACAAATACTAAAATTTTGGTTGGCGATGGTACCTGACGCCTCGAGCACAATGGACTAGTGCTCGTCCTTGTGGTTATTCACCGCGGTAATGAATCCTATGGGCCTTTCCCATATTCACAATGGTATTGTGTCCTATTGACTCGTCCGCTCTGGCCCTCTCAAATGGACAACCTCGCTGGTAATGTGGGTCTCCACATGTCCAACATCTAGTATTTGGTCTAGTACTCCAGGTCCCCTATGTAGTAGTTGTTGGCCCACCTGTAGGGGGTTCTCTGTTGAGGAACCCATCATCATGGTGTTGTGAACAAGGGTTCTAGATACGTATATTTATACCAAGTTGTCTTGTCTGGTTGGAGTCTGAGGCTGTTGTGCACCAGATGTCATCTGTCCAGATGGTCTTGTAGGAGTTCTTCCCTGACTCCCATGATAAATTATTTTTCATCTATGAGGTGTACTGGACTGGATCGTTTAACGTCCGAGGTCTTTAGACCCTCACCTTTGCATGAAGCTAGAGTTAAGGCTCCACACAAAATTTTCGACCTCTATCTCCACTATTTTTAGATGTGGGGCATACTGGAGTATCTTCATAAATCTCATCTCAAAATCTGGCATCGTATGACCACCTTGTCATAAGGCGTGAAACTCATCGAGTTGGTGCTCAATGAATTCCTCTTACAATTACTTCTCCCGGAACCGTTGATCGAACTATTCCCATAACGCGGCTCTGACGACTAGGTTTAGTTGAGGTAGCAACGTCTTCCACCTTAGAAGAGTGCTACCCTTTAGCTGAACACTGCCATGCAGATCTTCTTGTTGGAGGTCGTAACCATGAAGTGCGAAGCACATCGCCTTGTTCTCTAGCCATGCCTCAATGGTTGAGTCGTCTGTGTCACTTGCGAACGCAAGAACTTAATATTCTAGAGTTCCTCGTGAAAGCTACCAGTACTGGCCGGGGCACGTTATGGACCCTCATGGCTACAACCATCCTGGCCTTAACTCAGTACAGACGGTTAGTCAAGGACTCTGATATTTTCTTGGAAGGACCTTGTCATACCCAACACATCTTGCGCAACAATCCTCTCATTCTCAAGATTTGTTCTTCTCCTTGGGTTTTGACCCCTCTCGCATGGGTGCTACTGGAGGCATCACGCCTCCTCCCCTGGAACCATGACATGAACCTTCATAGCGTCCTCTAACCATGAGTAAATCATGGAAAGGTTAAAGTTTTAATTATCGCTAATTTATTAATTCAAGTGTATAATTTAGTGGAAAGCATGGCTATCCACAGTCGTAGGGTTGAACCCACTTTTATACCATATGTAACAACCCTTTTGTAATGACAACAAGCAGAGCACTAGGTAATTTTATATACTTTTTTTGCAATAAGAAATTAACATCAACACAAGATCACAACACTGCCTAAAATACAACATCATAAGTAAAAGAGGTACCATATACTCACCAAGGAAATCACTAACGATGCATTCAACACATCTACGAAGGATAGCGACACATAACATAAATAGAGTAGTAGGTTAGCACATCATAATCATCTTGAATCAATTTACAAAAACATTCAATCAGATAATGAATATGAAATGACTATCCACCCAACTTACCCTGCAAGGTTAGGACCTCCAGGACACATAAGCAATGCTCAAGCCCAAGTTCCCATCGATTTTGACCATTTAAGGTCTCAATGCTGGCGATTATTCTGAGGAATAAGGAGGTATCTACATCCCACTAACAGTCAAGTCCAAATCATCTAGAACGATCTTAAATCCTACTCATCAATTAATCAAGGCGCAAGAGTAATCCTCATCTTTATCATTCATACATCAACAATAAATATTCAATGCACGTGAGTATTCAACCTCTAAAAACGATCATTCATCAACATAAAATATTAGTGCGAGCAAGGAGTCTAGTACCTGAACTAGTAATACATCTCATTATTGAATTGTGTATGAGCATTCTATTGTATTAATCCATCATTTACACATCAACAATTCAAAACGCATGAGATATCGACTTTATTTCGGAAGGCGCAAGGGATTACAATTAATGAATCTATCATACCTCAATAATATTTAATGCGCAGTAGTAACAAAATTCTAATCCAATGAGGAAACATCAATATTCAATGGCGCAATGGAAAGAATTTTATTAATCCATCATACATAAATGGATTTAATGGCGCAAGTAATAATTGTTAAATCACATACATTTAAGGTATATTTTAATTCGCGCAAGCCATCTAATGTCTACAACAAGCACCCCTTACATTATAATTTATTGCGCACAATAAGTCTATTATCTAGAACAACATACTTACATTACATTTCCCATTGCGCAAGAAGTCTAATGTCTACAAAATCATTCATTACATTATCTTTACAGTACGCACGAGAAGTCTAACTATTGAACTAGTCATACATCATTATTAAATTCAGAGTGCAAGTAATCTAAATACAATCCAATCATAAATCACATTAAGTTCACGGCACAAGATATCTACTTCAAGTTAACAACACGACACAAGAGAATATAAATGCTCAATCAATTATATAACGACGATATTTTAATGGCGCACAAGATCTACTACCAAACTTCATCAATAATAGTAATTTTGAGTGGTGAAAAAATATAATTATTAAAACAATCATACTTCAACTTTATTTAAGGAGCAAGATTAACGAATTCGTAACCAATCATAATCCACATTCCATACAAGGAGCGAGAGAGTCTAATCACTCAATCAACTACACATCATTTTTATTCATGGCGTAAGAGAAATCTACCTTATTTTCAGGGGCTCAAGATATTAAAACACTTAATTAATCAATTCAAAAGTGAAATAAGTAAGGGAAGAGTGGTTGGTTGCGAACACATTAAAGTGGATATTAGTAGAGTTCAAATTATATTAAGAGTATGACCAAACATAAGTTTTTCTTTTAAAAGAAGGGAGTGAATCCCACTTTAGAGTAGTATGGAGTAGCAAGGAAAATCAAGGATTGAGGGAAGGTTAGCCAAAGTGACATGCAAATATCAACCTTATCGTTAAATCGGAAAATGCAATAATTGAGCATCATGAATTATTTAAGGGAAATTATCATCAACACTCATAATAAATGTGACATGGTCTCTAAGAGTCCCTTCCCAAGACATGTAGGGACTAAAAAACAATTGCACGAGTAATGATTAAATTAGAATAAAATTTAGGAAATAAAGAGGAGGTAATAAAGATGGATGTAATTTAAGTAGTGTTAACGAGTCTCTAAACCCTAAGCGGATATCAAGCAGAAGGAAAAACGCAGCTACAGTTGAGGAAATGCAGTCCCTCTCAAGGAAAAAGGAAGAGATTAAGAACTAAATTAATGCAGAGATAAAATTGATTGATACGCAAGGAAATCCCACCAGGAGGGAACCCTAAGCGAGGGGAAGTTAATTTCCATACGCAGAGATGAATCCAGGAAATGGAAATGCCAAGAAGAGAAGCAAAAATGTTGGGCAAAATTAAGCACCTCACGCAGAGATGGAATCCGGTTCCTCCATGTAAGGAAAAACGCAGAAAGGAACAGAAGCAACCTGTTGTATCTGTTGTATTTGTTCCCTCCAAGCCATTTCACAGAGAAAAAAAAATGTAAGGAAACCTTGAGACCCTCGTATTGAACTTTGAATAGTGTCCAGATATTTTCTATCTACACGAAGGTCATCTCAACTAAAACTTCAACTCTGCTTCGTGGTGATCTTTACAACCATATCACTGTTGAACTCACCTTCCACAGAAAACTCCCATACGAGTACCAAGTACTTGTAAGAGGACGCCAATATAAGTTGTCTGGGGAAAAATGCCCAATGTACAAGGTTCCCACAATCCGCTAAATGTGAACCCTGGTGCAAAATTTAGAAAACGCTAAGAGTAAAGTGCCCAAGGTGACTTCGCTTATTCCTTCGATCAAGAACTAAAATATTCTCGTTTTTTTTCTACACTGCCTGATTATTATTTCTAAGAAACAATGTTGTCCGACTATAATGAGAAGGAAGAAATCCGAAGGGAAGGGTAATATGCAGCAACGAATATCATTTCACAGTGAGGGCGTTTTAAGTTGGTGGGAAGGGAACCACGAAAAAGATTCTCTTGCATGCAACGCAAGGCTACGAAACAGAGAAACTTTTCTGCACCCTCCATTCCACTGATAATCATCGTTTTTTAAGAGTAATCCTTAAGTTCGACAACAACTATTTAATCGTTCTAAGGATCTTAAGGGATGACCCAATAGCTACGATAAATTGTTACAGACAGGTTGTAATTCCAGTTTCTTTTTTCGGGACAACCTGTTTCTTTTTTCGGGGGCGTTGTTGCAGCACTCCAAGGGTAGCGTTTTTGGACTTTAAAAGTTTTCGAAGGAACCAACTAAAATACTTTCACGCCGTCAGATAAAGATGGAAAGTGATTACACTCATAAATTTATGTTCCAGTTTACAGGCCATCAATATTTGAGAAATTTGACAAGAGTATTCTTTCACATTACAGCTATATTCCAACATCTTTTTAATTGAAACACTAATAAACATGGTGTTGCACAATGCACAACCAGTACAAAAAATCTGCTACGATTTATCAACATACCAATCCATATAAAAAAATTTAAACTAATTTACCAATGCATTTTTTTACACATGCGTACCGTAACTAGCCGATGGACTTGTTGATGTTCTTCGGCAGTTGGCGCTCCTCCTCGCTCCAACTTGCTAATTGTTGAGACGTCACCGGTACCTCCCACCCAATGCTAGGGTACGCTTCTTCCCCCTGAGCCGCTCGAGCCGCAAAGGGGCCACGCACACAACCACACAGAAGCTAGCTCCTAGCTCTCCTTGCAAGGTTGATCTACCACTCTATATTCGCGCTGAGTATTCCAACTCCCACAAGAAAAATAAGTCAAGACAAATTCTGGTGCATACCCATCGTGATCTATTCCCATCCTCTTTCATTTCTTTTATAGAGTTATCTTAGTGACTAGATGCCAAAATGCACATTTAATTCATTTTCTTAAATTTTATTAGGAATATTCTTTCTCGTACACTTGTCATCCAATCCCTTAGTTGCACAAGAAATTCCTTAAATTCCTTAAATTAATTTTCCAATTTCCCTCACCCACCTAAAAGCATTTCTAAAAATGTTCATCGATGTCCCTTTATTCCCTCACATTACCTTAATGACTGACGCCTTTCTTAAATCTTAGTTGAGCTCATTTTAAGAAAGTTCTTTATATACTAGATTCCTTCTATGTTCCACATCCCTTTTGCAATTAATTTCCTCTTTTGTCTAAGTTCGAAATTAACAAGTTTTGCACAAAAAACAACAATTAATATTTTAAATAATTTAATCCTCCATTAATTTTTAAATTAAATTTTTACCCCTATTTTTCTTCATCCCCCCTTTGTTAATTGCTTAATTAATTTTTTTGTTCTCATGTCCTACTTAGACCTAGTCTTTAAATTCAAGTAGGCTTAGCAAAATTGTTTTTAAGGGAAATTTTATAATTTTTTAAACTTTACTCAAACAACAATTATCTTATAGCTTATGCGATCAAAATGAGATATTGTTTTCTAGGTACTTAGGTTCATTGCCTTACTAGTGTTAAAAAACACGACGTGCCCTTCAAGACACACTACGTGCTCCAAGGGTGCCACTTACCTACATTCAAGTTTCATTTATGCGACGTGCCCTTCAAGACCCACTATGTGCTCCAAGGGTGCCACTCGCATTTTGACTGATTTTAGAAGACGTCTGCCCTTGGAGTCAATACTCTGTCAGGAGACCTTGTGGGAGACTAAGGGCCTCTGAGGAATAAGGACCATGCCTTATTATGTTCCCCTTAGAATTTTCGTGAGCGACTGTCTCAGTCTTCCCTCGTGACATCGTGGATCTCTCGAACTAGATAATCCTTAACCGACGGTTTGAGCCACGATGAGAGTGCTAGTAAGTTGTGGCAGGGTTGCTGCCACACCTCTCCCTCAACATATCTGGTTGTCTTGCATGACCTCTTTACTCCAAATGTGATTATGATTAAAAATCAATCGCCATCCTACATCCATCAACAAAATATGTCATCGATCCATAATCATCATAGTATACCTATCATATGTCACCTATGCAATAACAAAAATACTCAAACCATAAACAGTCCACTCCCTGACTTGATCCAGAGTCCAAGGAGGTCCATCGATGCCATCAACATCCTCAATATGTCCAGACTTCTGCACACTCAGGAGAAACCAATCAATAACACATGTCTATATAAATATAATCAAATAACATATCATCATATCCACAACATCATCATAATCCATAAAAGAAACAATTAATCATATCATGAACCAGATCACTTGCACGCAAGTGTCCTCAAATAATAAGTCAAATCGGGTGTGCGCAAGGGAAGGATGTTACATATTTATACACTCAAGAAACAAAAGTGACGGCACAATTGGATCCATGATTTTTTAGTTAAATATATTCATGTATAAACAATTATTTTGTGATGAATCCATTTACAATGGAATTTAAAAATATACGATCTATCTGGGTTGGAGATTGAGGTTTATTTTCACAGTTGGAAAAAATAAGTGCTCAGAAAATAAGACTATGTTGTTTTGAAACATTTTTAAAATGAAATGTAAAGAGAGTTTTAAATTTAAAACAACCTTGATAGGGTTTGTACCAAAACAAGAATTCCTTATGGTGGAACTACACCACCTAGAAATGTAGCATTCTATAAAATTAAAATATATTGTTTATATTTAGACAAAATTTATGAAGAGCACCATAGGTATGGGTACATTATTTACTGGTTGGATGTTCGAAAAATTTAATGGGGTTTTTCATTTGTTTCAATCACTAACATACAATATATTTCATTAGCATTATGAAACAACCAAATTAGATTTCTCATAAATAATGGTGCCACCTTGATTTAGTCTATTGAATAAGTAGAAAATTTTATGTTTGGTTAGCCATGCCTTCAACAGAGTAAAGACTATTTTTAGGATGACTTGGGATTGAAATGGAATTTGTTGCATAACTTATATATATATATATATAACAAATGCAATTTATCTCTTCCATTTCAAACAATGCATAGAATAGTTTTTATGTATAATTACACCTAGGTTTCATTTCGATTGTATAATTAAATGACATGCTTGTGTATTGCTATATCCATTTCTAGAATCTCCACATTAGTAACTTATAGGTTTCAGTTTCTATTGATTGAACATTGCAATGATCTCATTGAGTTCCAAATATGGGCTTTATAGATGACATAATATTTTTGAGTATATATATCACTACTTAGGATCCTAGGTCTCACAAGAGTCATAGTCTTTTTAAGCATTTGGGTGAGTCCAAGCTAATGATGGTCTATCATGATGCGTTAGTGGCAATGAAACCATGGAAAAATAACAATATATTAACTTGGATGGATGATGAAACATGGGATATTGAATTATCCTTCCGAGATTACAACTTTTATTCATAGATATTATGAATAACTATGTGAAATTTGATTTTTTCGAACAATTGTATGTTATTTTTCCAGCAAAATATAAAGCATATGTCTTCATTCATGCAGGTGTTGAGTACCTTAATGGTGGAATATCATTCCAAATACTTGTATTTAACTGTATAAAATTGATTGTTCTAGTGCGATGTATTTTTTGGAAATTTATAATGTTAATTATATATATATATATATATAGTTTTAATTATGAAAGTCAATATATCCTCAAAATTACAATGCCTTTTGTTCGTGCAGGCTAATAGGGTCTTGTTGATCAAAATAATTTCCTTTTTTTTAGATCATATATATTGATCTCTTCTAGTGCGACATATAGTGCATTTTAGAAATGGTTAAGCTAACAAAATGTTATAACATAAATAAAAGAGGTACGTGTTATATTATTTCGATATATGCAAAGAAAAAAATAGATTAAAAATAACAAAAAATATTAAATTTAGATAAAAATATATATATTTGGAATGATCATACTCAACTCTACCTATGTCTGTAGTTTCATCAAAAAGTAATCTTTATAGCGTATAGAAAAATAACATCAAAACATAGATATAGAGAGTTATTCACAAAAATGGAGATTTTTATATATTTGCAAGTCAGACCACTATGTTTGTCATCTCAAACCTAAATCTAAGGCAACCAAGTTAGAATTCATGTTTTCTAAAGTTTTCAATCCTTCCCAAAAAGTCTTGAATTCAATAGAATGTGAAAATGCTCTAGGAACATGCACACATTCCTAAGAACGTGCATGTGCTCTACCCATCTGCACATTCTCTAGGAAGGCGACACACTCTAGGAACATCCATGTGTTGTAGAAATGTACACACATTCTAGGAACATGTACATATTATTATATTATATATCTTATTTTCTATTGAATCCTCCTTTCCTCTCTCTCTCGCTCTCTCCTACATCTAATCCTCTCTCCCCCACACTTTGAATCACCCTCCCTCTCTCTCTCTCCCCCCCCCTCTCCCCCCTTTCTCTCTCTAACTCTCTCAACCCCCTTTCCCTCTCTATCCCCCCCTTCCTCTCACTCTCTCTCGCTACCCCCTCTCTCTGTCTCCCTCTCTCTCCCTCTCACACTCCTATACATGGTAATACCTAGACATGGAAACACTTAGACATCATAAGACATGTAAAGACATATACCTAGAACTTGCCTTGCCATGTCTCACACTCTCACACCCACTATATATCTATCTCCCTCCCCACTCTCTCTCTCTATATATATATTCCTCCCTCTTCCCCTTGGTGCATCCCTCCCCTCTTACCACTCCTCTCTCTTCCACCTCTCTCCCACACTTTCTTTCTCTCTTGATTGTTAGTCTTAGTCTCTCTCTACCCCTCTTTCTCTCTCTACACCCCTCTGTGTATCCCTCTGTATTCCCCACTTCCTTTCACACTCTCTCTCTTTACCCCCCTTATATTTCTACCTCTCCCTCTCCCCTCTTTATCTCACTCTCCCTCTCTCTACCCTGCTCTATGTTTCCCTCTCCCTCCCTCTCACACACTCTCTCTACCCGTCCTCTTTGTATTTATCTCTCCCCCTTTTACACTCTCACACTCTGTCTCTCTATCCCCCTCCTCCCTCTCTCTCTTCCCCTCCATCACACTATATATTCTCTCTCTCCTACATATACACCTCTCTTCTATATTTACCTCTCTCTCTACCTCTTCTCTACCTTCCTCTCTCTACCCCCTCTCTGTCTTCCTCTCTCTCCCTGTCACAAACTCTCTCTGCCAACCTTGTATGTCTTCCTCACTATCACTCCCACACTCTCGCACACTCTCTTTATATCCCCTGTTATGTCTTCCTCTCTTTCCCTCCCACACTCTCACTCACTCTCTCTACCTTCCCTCTTTGTCTTCCTCTCTTTCCCTCTCACACTCTCACAAACTAGAAATTTTGGTACATTGCAAGGCAAGGAAAGAAAATAAAAGACACGGCCTTGACCTAACCATCGTAAGACCTAGAAATTGAAATACCAAGACACAACCCTTGGTAGAGGGAATACAAGCATGCTTAGTTATTTGTTGCATATTTAGTGCTCCAAGGGAACACAAGCTTTATGTTTCGCCCATGATCATAAAGAATCCCACTCACTCCTATCAACAAAATAGGTTTAAATTTTTTTGATAAAATTAAACCAATCAAAATGAATATCCTAATTAATTACATATGAATTAAATATCTCAAATCATATATTTTTAAATTAAGCAATCTATATATAAAAAGTGAATTCATATCAACGCTACTTTTTTTTATTATTATTATTATATATAATTTATATGAATATTACTTATATATACAAATATAATGTTGCCTAACAAAAATTGAATACATTTATTTGTTAAAAAATCAATACTAATTTAATATTAGGTAGAGACTAACCAGTAAATAATTCATCTCCCTTGTTCTACAAATCAAATGTTTTAATAACCTTGAATATATATATGAGTCTACATTTATTAGAGTAGTCTACATTTATTACAGTGATGTACTAATCAAATATCTATTTTATCCATAATAATTTATCTATTATATGAGAGTGTTTATTCGTGTATATTTATAAGCTACATTGTATATGTCGATAGATTGAATTTGTTTGAATATTTTATCCATAATAATGTACATATTATATGATAGGGTTTATTTGTGTATAATATAGTTGCATTGTATATGTTTATAAAATGAGTTTGACCGTATAAATATTCAAATGCTCTAGAATAGTTATTTTAAATTTATATTAATTATAGATTTATTAAATCATAAAGAAATTAAGATTCTTATGTTTAGAGGATTTTATATTAATTATAGATTTATTAAATCATAAAGAAATTAAGATCTAAATTCTTATGTTTATAGGATTTTTAATTATGATGAATTTGTGTTTGTGTAAGTGTTGTAGTAGTATTGTTGTCGTTGTTACATATTAAAAAAAATTAGAGATATTAGGTTGATTCATATCATTATAAGTTTTTTTTATTTTGATTTATGTATGAAATTTTATTAATAATTAATAATAATTTGATGATAATGATTCTTAACATATATTTTAATTTTTTATAAGAAATTATAATTATTTGGATTTTTAAAAATTTTATTTCTATGTTTGAAAAATTTGAGATTTTTTTTTTTAAATTCTATAATTTTAATGAATTGAAAGATTAAAAATATTAATATTATTATAGAGTTTTTTAAATTAACATTTAATGCAAATATATACAAAACATTTTAAGAGAAAAAAATACATTCTCCTCCTTATTCCACCTTACTTTTACATACTCAACTACCATTCATTAAAACTAAGACTACTCATAAAGACTAAGGCTATGATTAAATACACCACATACATGTATAAGATAATCGAATCTAAAGAAAAAAACACATATCATTGTCTTGAATTCTAGTAAAATCCATGTAAACCTTAACAAACCATGTAAGATAAAGACATATATCAGTATAAAATACCTATACATTTAAAAGAAATATTATAACTAAATTTGAAGGAAACATTATCTCTAAAAAAATTTGACAATAACTGAAAGTTAATGAACCATTATCTTTCACTAAATTCATAGAAAAATATGCAGGATTTGTGATACAAAGAAAGTAGAGCCAAATGAAACACTTTTTCTAAATGATTTTATCTCGAGGAACATTTTCTCTTAAATTTATTTAATTACAAAAGTATCTATTTTATTGTATCAATTTTGATTTTCATAAATATGTTTTTAAGAAAATAAAAAAACAAAAAAAATGATTTTCTTTTTAATTTATTTTTTAAAATAATTTTATTAATATTTTTACATTTTTCTTAAAATTTATAGATTAAAACACAAAATTTTAATAATATAATATTATTATTGAAAAAAAAAAATTACTAATTCAACTAACACATTTTATACTCCGGATGGGGTGACACGTTGCACCTATGTGCCATGTCCCACAGGGCCTGGCCAAGCCATAAATAAGGGTGGTCGGCTCCCATCCCTTCGACATTAAGAATGGGAGCCAACCATTACTGCAAACCCGCAGCAATGAGACCCTTCACTCGCGCGAACAGTCTAGCAGTCATTGAATTCAATGCTTGGGAGGTGGTTATGGAGGTCATCCTATCGCACCCTCTAGTTTTTATCTACATCTGCATCTGCATATGCTCTCCTCATTTAGTTTTTGGCTCGCACCAGGCCAGTATTCTGGAGCTTGGGAGCGGCTTCTGTTGCATCCACCGAGAATTAGCCATCAATTTCGTCCTCACGATGCCTAGGGATCGGGGAAAGACATGTCGCGACCCAACCTCGTACGCCCTGGTTGCAAGGCAGAAATGACTGCAAAAACTAGAGCGGGCACTTTCAATTGCTTGCACCCAAAAAGCTTGACTTGCTCAAAATGATGACAAAGACACAATGGCCTGGGAGCCTCCAATTTTTTTGGTGGAGGTCATCCTGGAAGAGGAAATTCACCTCCCTCTAGAGAATTTTCCCATCACGAGACCTGAGCCTCCAATAACCCTCCCTGGGAACGAAATTCAGGCTGATGCAGGGATAAACAATATGGATTCACCTGTGGAGGACTTCCCCGTTTGTTACATTGAGGAGGAAATATTTGATGAGTACCTCCAAATGGCCCATAATGACTTACTCTTGATAGATCTTGCTCCACGCACAGTCTCAGAACGTGCACCAGGGAGCATATGGACGAGAGAAGAAGGCGAGGAGGCGGAGCAGAGCATGACAACGGGACACCTGGAAAATGTGATGGAGAGAACGTGGGTTGTAGTGGGGGATGGACACTAGGAGGACATGTTGGATGGGCACATAGTGAAGGAGGGTGGCAGAGTCCTAGCGCCACCTCCCATTCCAACACCCTCAAATCAGTGGTATGTCCCTCTACCCTTCTTCCACCTGGACCAGCACGATTTGGTTCTCAATTTGTGGCACCAGATGGAAGACCAAGCCTAGCATAGTGCACTCATTAGTCAACGCATGGGCATGCTCTATGAGTCCTTCTCAGATGCGCCAACAAAGAAAAAGTGTCCGACGTGTGCAAGACTCTACACCTTGCCATCTTGGAACGAGATGTCTGGTGAAGACCTCGATAATGACGACCTCAACGGGTAACAGTGTCACTAGATATGCCTTCTTGTTTTTGTTAGTTCCCTAGCTCCGGTTGGGGGTTATGTCTATTAACTCCTCTTTTATGTTTAGTTGCTTTTTAGTTTCAGTTGCATGGACTATCTTGCAGACTCTGGACCACCACTTGTCCTAGTTTCCTCCTGGTAGGGCAGATGGCGGTCTGCCTTTTTTGACAATAGTCATCCAGGGCTATCAAATGTTCTGGTTTCCACTTTTTGATGGAACAGTTGGCAGCCCAAGGACAGATGTATATTTTGTTATGATATAATATGAAGGATCCACTCTCTCTTTTTTACTTAAAAAAAAAAAAACTAAGACATTTTATAAAGGTAAAATTTATTTTAATTCAATTAATATATCACTTGGGAAACCTCTTATAAAAGTAAAATTTGTTTTAATTCAATTAACATAGAGCATTTTGGACACCTTTTATAAACGTAAAATTTATTTTAATTCAATTAACATAGAGCATTTAGGAGATAGTGTGTACCATATGTTTACTTGTAAA